>PVKN010000511.1:0-73971 GCA_004027915.1 Capromys pilorides
AAAAAAAAAAAAAAAAAAAGATTGAGTGGAGTACGGCTGCGCCGCATATTCTTCTGAGGCTTGAGTTTAGCTTTCTTCTTTTTGAATACGCACACTGATTTTTGACAAGATATATGGCACCGGATATTCATGGCAATTGCAGTACCTGCCACTTGGTAATTTTTTCTCCTGTAACTTTTGTGCTGAAAATAGGGGAAGGAGAGGAGTGGGGAAAAGGTCTGGGTAAGGAGAAAACTGGAGGCAGGAGGCAGGGCAGGGCAGGGCAGGGGGGCAGAGGCGAGCGAGGACCGGAGGCTTTGCAGATTCTTGCGCTGGCTCTGTTCTTGAAACAGGGACGACGCCCTGGTTTCTGCGGTGGCGCAATCCAGGGGTGCAGGCACACAGCTGTCACACTACTCTGCCTCTACTGGGAAAGGAAGGACACAGAAAAGATAAAAGAAAGAAAGAAAAAAAAAATAGAGGCCTTTCTGAGAGCAGAAATCCAGTTTCTGAGAGGAGGCGAGGTGGACGCTGGTGCGCATGCCCGCGAAGGCTGCGCTGCGCAGATGCGGCCTGGTAAGACCTGCTCCTGCCGGGACACGGCCAGGCGTCCTTCAGGGCTGGCCGGCGGGCATCAGGCGCTGGGGAGAGCTCACCACCCACGGCATCTTAGGTGCCCATGTTGGCACCTCGCAGGCCCGAAGCGGGAGCCCCTGGGAGCGCAAAGGCTTGCCCGTGCAGGACTTCGGAATGGGGTCAGGCAGACACCCAGCTGCCATGTTTCCAGCCATGAATATTAAGTAGTGAGTCGGATTTGTAACTGACTCCTGCGCTCTGGCTTCTGGGTGCCAAGAGCAACACCCGCACTGGCTGGCTACCCAGGGCCTCCTGGGAAGCTCCGGGCGTGGGAGCCATTGCCGGCCTCTTGTGCACCCCGCAGCAGGGGTGGTCAGGTTGGCAGCTTGCCACAGCTCCAGGTCACACCAGGGAGGCCTCTTGGGTCCTTTCCGACAAAGTCCCCCTGGACAGGACCCTGGCACGTGGTAGGTAAGGATGGGATCAGAGACGTTACTGAGGCCATGTGCATCCTTCTCAGAGACGAGGGGAGGGCTCGGGCTGCCTCACTGCAGTCACCCACACGCCGCATGAGCTTGGTGGGACCCGAGGCTCAGGGCACGTGTGCGCTGTGAGGTCCCTGCCACCTGCCACAAGGCTGGGGCCGCGACCTGTGCACCGTGAATACGGACGTAAGAGTCAGGCGAGTCCGCTTCCTTTCTGGGCTCTCTTGCAGGGTCAGGCTCCGCTTGGTTTTACCCCTGTGTTCTGGAACTCTGGCTCAGCTCTGAATGTTCTGCACAGCCACAAGAGCTCTGTCCTCTGGGAAAGGTCTGCCTCGTGGTGAGCCTTTACAGGGGTGATTTCTACTACTGTCCCACCAGGCCGAGGTCCTCATGGCAGGGCCCCACATTGATGCTGTCGCTATGCAGCCTGCTTATTTATTTATTCTTTCAACAAACATTGCCTACGGACTCACTGGGCACTGGTCTTGGCTCTGAGGGTACCCAGAGAAGCAAGACTCTGTCTGATCTCAGATTGTTGGAAAACTTACTAGTGATATAACTGAGGGAATTCATGAATACATTTTAAAAAGGAATAAACTAATATAGGTCAGAGGAAGGATTGGTCACTTTCTGTTAAATGGCCCGATATTAAACACGTTAGGCCATGTAGGCCAGATTCAGTGGCAATGACTCAATGGTGCCATTGTACTACAAAAGACAAGACGTAGGTGAATATGGCGTGCATGTGTTCAGCAATGCTTTGTATGCAAAAACAGGCAAAGGGCTAGGCTTCGGGGTCATAGCCCCAGAGCCCAGACTTCAGCCACGCTAAAGAGTAAATATGTGGCTGGGAGTTCTATTTCCAAGTATGAGCGGCACAGTGAAGTTCTCCAAGGTCTTTCCATCCCTAGGGGGCCTCAAGGCCTGTCTACCCCTGAGTACTTGGAAGGAAGAATGGGGCAGGTTTCTAAGCTGCTCATGCGTGCCTCCCTTCTCTGCTCTCCCCTGGGCTCCGACAGGCCTGAGAAAGTCACGGCAAGGCTTGTCCACTTGGCAGGGTGAGAGGGCGAGGCAGGTGCGGGCAGGGAGAGGAACGCGGAGCGAGGTCAGCCGCCGGCCGCGTCCCTGTGTGAGCATGCCATCGGCTGCAGTAAGGACCTGAGAATGTGCCGTGCCCTGTCTGCTCTGGACACACCCTAACTCCTGCAGGTGTGTGGCCAGCGGCAGATCCAGCATCGTGGAGGCCTCAAGAAGCTCGATCTGTCTTGGCCGGCGGCTTGGATCCTCAGCACAGGGGAAGTACCGCCTCTCTGCGCTGGGTCACCATCATCACATCCATGTTTGTGCTTTGGGCCTGTGAGTTGGGCCGAGCGACCTTGTGTGCTGCTGCCGTGGAAGGCACTCATGGGCCTGGGAAGAGGCTGGCCTCCTTGGTGAGTGCACGGTTCCAGAGACAGAAACAGACGCCACGACTCCCCTCCAACAGTGCGCGCTGCCCCTCTGCTCCACAGGGGATGACTTGCCCTGGGCTTCCCTGTGGTGCCCACTTCCACTGTGCTCCTGTACTTGGGTGGAAGCCATCTCTCAACAGGTCTGCAGGCGCCCAGGGAGCAGGGTCCCAGCTGTCCATCCTGTTACTCTCTGCCGAGGGGCTTTGCATACAAAACAGTGCTCAGCGCGTGTGCGTAGGACACACGGAAAGAAGACAATGTGATTAGACAGACAGGATGGGTTAGAGATTAACAATAGGCTAGAAGACCAAGTTCCCAGGGAACTCTTAGTTACTAGGGATTCTCCTCTACCCTCACCCCCAAAAAGGGACCCCAGTTGGAAGAAGAAAAGAAGATACCCATGAAAGAATAAACCAGCCAGGCAAGGGGCTTTGAAGGAAGCCATGACGAGCCTCGTCTGAGCCCCAGCTCTGCTGCTGGACAGCCCCACCTGACAGTGTGGTGGTCCCATAACTAAAAGTCTGTCCTTTTTGCCACACAGGATAATGCCCATTTTGGAGGGATGCTGTGATAATGAAAACAAGGGATGGAAAAACTGCAGAGCTGGTAAATAATCGATAATCCATAGCACTGTGGCTCTGTCTTGGTGGCTGTCGGACCTTGTACTGCATGCTCTGTGGCAATCAGCAGCATGTCTGCTTTTGTTTCCCACCATATTTGAGTTCCCAGCACAAAAGAGGGCTCAGGAGACCCTGATTATGAACAGAGGAATTCCCCACCTGTGTGTTTGTGTTTTCTGAAGTCACCACCTGGCCGGGTAAGGGACCCGGTGGGGTGTTTTCTACATGTGGGATCCCAGGCAGTGTGGCCTCCTGTTGCCCAGCCTGGTACTCCGGGTGGCAGGGTCATAGAGGCAGCCCTGGGAGAGGGGCGGGCTGGGCCTGGACGTCTCTCTTCCTCCTCCTTTGGGCCTCCCAGACTGTGGGAATGCTGCTGAGGATTGGGGGAAGGCAGCCTGCCACGATCGCTGTCTCAGGCTGCCTCCCCGAGGCTGAGGGCTCTGCCAACTCTCAGGTCAGACTTGCCCACGCAGGTTGGCACAGTGGAGCTATGGCCGAGCCCATCTTGCCCAGGGCCCCCTGTCTGCTTCTTGTTTGGCTGGGCGTTGCCCCTCTGAGTGGGCCGCACCGGGAGCTATTCTGTATCAAGCGCATCCTGCCCTCCATGCACGCAGAGCAGAGCTGATAGAGGCTTCCCTTTGATTGGACCAGGGCGGGGCCCAGATGGGAATGGAGCCCAAGAAGATTAGGCCCCAACTGGGTGGATTAATCATTCACCAAGGAGAAGGTGACTCACGCTGAGCCAACAGTGTTGCCTGTGGCAAGGTGGCGGACGTTTGTCATCACAGGACCAAGTCTGCTCTCACACCCAGGATGTCTGTGATAGCTCATCTTGGAATTTTTTTTACCATCTTTACAACTGGCACAGAAAACACTTTGGGAATATTTGTTGACTGATTCTTTAACTGAATTTTGGGTTCGATTTTACGATTACACACACCTGTGGACTTATCTCAGTCTAAGAACTGAGCCTCATGCCAATTTTTCAATCACTACTTGAAGCCACAAAATACCTCAACATCCTTGGTGGGGCCAGTGGAGCTGAGCTGCAGGACCTCAGCATTAGTGACATGTGAGGCATACAGCAGTCTGTTTGAGCTGCTGTCATAAGCATAGACTAGACAGGGTGGCTTAAACAATAAAGATCATTGCTCCTGGTTTGTCAAGTAAGAAAGTCCAAGGTGCTGGTAGATTTGATATCTGACGAGAACCCACTTCCTGGATTGCATGTGGCTGTCCTTTTCTTTTGTCCTCATGAGGTGGGGGGGGGGGAGTTCCCTTGAGCTCTCTTCCTGAGGCCACTAATCTCCTGCATGAGAGCCTCACCCTTACCTGATCATCTTCCAAAGGCCTGTGTTCTGCACACCACTGCACTGGATTTGTTAAAGTTTAAACATTTGGCTTTGTGAGGGGCACAAGAGCTCAATCCATCATGTGAATGAGTTGTTTTGGCTGGATTATCCTGCTTCTGAGGTGCAGTCCTACGCATTTTAACAGGTATCCTCCCTGCCCCTTACCCATGGGCTGGCTGCAACATTAGCTTCCCAGCTGCAAAACCCAACATCTGTCAGCATTATCAAAGGTTCCTCGAGGGCACCTGAATGCCGAGGGGCGAGGGAAGGGAACCAGCACTTCACACACTGGGACTCTTGGTGTGAGTAGTGCCAGCCAGGAAGTTTTGCCTCTGGTGTGGAACAGAAGGGAAAGGAAGAAGGTGGCTGCTTCCGCTTCCTCAGAGGAGCTCCAGTCTCACCATCGATGTCACCTCCTGGCTTCTGGCACAGACTCCGGCTTCCTGATATGGACTCAAGGAGGACACTGCGGTGTGCTCCAAGCCTTCAACCAAGTCCTCAGGTCTGCAGCATGTTGAAAGCCCTTTGCGTGCTGAAAGCCCTCCTCTACACCTGACTCTGTGGGTGGCCATCCTAAGCTAATCTTAGGAAATCCTATGCAGCAGCATACTTTGGATTTAATGTGTTTCTCTAGTAAGTACCACCTGACACGATCACTCTGTGATATCCCTTCTGTCCTTTCCCACCTCCTGCTTTTGGAAAAGCCCTGTGGGTTGACTGAGGTGCAGTCCCAGTCCCCTCAGTGCTGTCCCCTCCTCTGGATGTTGGCTGCTGGGGTTGGAATGCCTCCATTCCCAACATGCTAAGGCTGATGTCTCCACGCCCAGGGCAGGGCAATCAGGAGGAGGAATCTTTGTGAGGCAGCAAGGTCAGAACTGCAGTGCCCTCACCAGGGGGATGAGGGTCTGTTACGAGACTTCAGAGAGCTGCCTTCCCTCCCACCATGTGAGGACATGGAAGGACGCCTGTCTGAACTGAGAGGCAGGGCTTCAGTAGACACGAGGCCTGTCTCCACCAGCACCCTGGTCCTGGACTTCCGACCTCCAGCAAGGGAGATAGGAAATTCTGTTGTCTATGAACTGAATACTTTATGCAATTTGTTCTAGCATCCCAGACTGATAAACCATGACCCTTTCTCTATTCCTGGTTGTCTTTTTTTTTTTTTGCTGGACCAGGGTTCGAACTCATGACCTTGCACTTGCTAGGTAGACACTTGTGCCACGGAGCTATCTCCCCAGCCCCCTCATTGTCTTAAAAATTGTCCATTACCTCACTAATTTCCATCTTTTTGCCTGCATTGCTCACTCACATATGTTAGGCAAGAATTACTGGTTTGAGATTCATTTGGTATAGTCCTTACAGTTAGGATCACAGAGCACAGCTGAGCTTGAATCCCTGACTTGAAAGTTTGGTGTACGGAACCTTGAGAGAACATGTTCTAGGCCTTTCCTGCTTAAGTTTACTCACATGTGAAATAAAAGCAAATGGGAATTAACACCACAATCTCATTAGAGAAATGGTGGTGGTCAGCATGGCCATGCACCTGTGTCATCCCAGCAGCCCTTGGGGTGGACAGCACACATGTTTGGGCCCAACCTAGGTAATGTAGTGACTTAATGAGAACCAGTCTAAAGAAAAAGTTAGGGGGCTGGGAATGTACCTTGGCATGAAGACCAGTCATTTCTCAGCACCAAAGCAAGCAAGCAAGCAAGCAAGAAAGAAAGAAAGACAGAAAGAAAGAGGAGAGGAGTTGATGCCGACTATCTGTTACACAGATGCTTGTTGCAATAGATCATGATGTTGTAGGCAGCTGAAGTAGATAGAAATATTATAGGCAGTTAGACAGGGCCAGGCCCTCAAGGGTGATGTGGAAGACAAGATGACTTCACAACTAGAGACAGACACTCCTCTGCCGTGGGCCAGATCTCAAGATAAGAGTAAACAAATACAACTACATACTTCCCTAGGGGTGGGCAGCAGGGATTGATATTCTAAGTAGGTAACAATCATCTTGAAAGAGCCCAGTTGAGTCACTAGCCCGACCCCCAACAGGAAGAGACTGGCTTTAATCAATTTTACCTGAGCAATGGTGCTTGTCATCTCATCAGTTGACCACAGTTTTGTCCCACCTCATACCCACCTAAGTGAGTTCCCATGTCTTCTCCACAACCTGAGACCCACCTCACCATGTGATTTTCCTCCTAAAAGTCCCTGGAAGAGACAGCTCTCTGGGGACACCCACTCAGGACCCCCCTCCTGTCCCTCTCTTGGACAGGAGCTTTCTTTCCCTCAATAAATATGTTCTGCTCATTACCTCTGTTTGTTCCTAAAATTCATTCTTCAGTTTTAGAGAACAGGAACTCATCCCAGGTACTTTTTAGTTTGGGAGTTTCAGTTTTCCCCATATCGTTTTGGAGGTTCCCTGTATCATTTGGAGATTCCTGTGTCATTTGGAGATTCCTGTGTCATTTGGAGGTTCCCTGTGTCATTTGGAGGCCACCCACGAGAGGTCAGTTTTTTCTTCCTGCATGAATGACATCCTAGAGGTCAAGTGCATTACACTGATGCAATGGTGCCAGGCCATGAGAGATGTCTAATAATATGTATGAGATTGAATTGAATTGTGATTTTTCCTGAAGTTCAAACCTATGCCTTTGTTTCCTTAAACTACCAGCCCAAGTATTTATGAATTGAGGCTGATTGTGGCAGCTGAGCTCAAGATGGCCCCTAGGTCCTGCTCTGGCTCCAGGCGCTGTGTCCGACTCCTCCCACTGAGTGATAGTAACACTGTAAGTCAAGCTGCGTTTCACACATTGGATCTCCCGAGCACTCTGCCTCAGCCAACTGCCTTGAGTGGCTTGTGGCAATGACCTGAGTCAGCGACTTCTCCTGAGGCCCTGTGCTGCACATCACTTGTACCTGGGAAGATCAAACCTTGAAGACTGAAATGGAGTCGCTAGTGAGTGTGCATTACAAATCAAGCCACCTTAAATTGGAGCGCACTTGTACTCTAGGGTAAAAGAGAAGTTGCCGCTAGCTGAAGTCCCTCACACCTGTCTGGAATTAATCTCAGGGGTTACTGTTCTGGGTGGGCCTACCCTGATCGGGTGAGCTTTTCCACAAGATAAGAAGCAGCTGTAGTACTGACCCTGAAGAAAGCAAGACTACACAGAAATGGACTCTGGGCCTGCTATGGGGGCACACACCTATGATCCCTGTGCTTTGGGTAGCTGAAGACAGGAGCACTCCCAGTTTGAATTCCAGCTGGGCAACTTAGTGAGACCCTGTCTCCAAACAAACAAGTGACTCTGAGGTTGTAGCTCATGTGAAGGCCCTCAGTTCCCTCTCCAGTACTGGAAAAACAGAAATAAAAATGGCTACAGGGGATCCTGTGACAGGGATGTAGGAATAGCTTCTATGGCAAGAGGCAAGGAAACAAACCTGAACTTCCTGTCTTCGGATGCCAGCACCCTAACACTGCCTCAGCCCCACGAGCTCACAAGGGAATGTGGCGCTTTGGGTGAGACCTTAGCTCCCTGCTGTGCACATGTACCTGCAGGACTGTCACTTATGGAGGTGACTGAGGGGACACTTGGAGAGGTGAGTGCCATGTACAGAAGAGTGTTTTATTGTTCTCCAGGCAACGTGGCCACCGCCAGCGCACAGGAGGGATGTGAAAGGGTGGGAGAGGGAGAAGAGGAGTGAGGGTGAGGCCTAGGCCACAGGCTTCACTGCTACAAGGGCAGGAAGCTCTTGGGTCTTGGGCGTCCTCCGGGCCAAGGCAAGGCATGGGTGCTGGGCCCAGACTGGAGAGTTCGTGACCTGATTTTCCTGTCTCTACGAAGCTGGGTTGCAACCCACATGGAAGCAAATCTGCATAGTGTTCAGACTGAGCGTGCAGAGGAAGTTCTCTCTCTTTCCCTCCTCTTCTTCTAGAAAGCACCAAGCTCAGCCTGAGCGAGCACAATTTCTGTTCTGCAAACACCCGGGCCTGAGCCTGAGATGTCGGTAGCCAAGGTTTCAGCCTCGCAGAGCAAAACAGCTTGAGAACATTAGAACAATTAGAGGTGGAGAGAGAATTCTGGCGACGTCCTCATCTCCGAGTGAGCCTGCCTCCCTGGCCGCCCCACGCCTGAGTTACCATGGGAATCACAGAATCCTCTTTTGCTCGAACTGCTATTTTTCTACAGCCTGCAAACAAAATGACTGTGTCTAAGCCCCTAGGAAGTACAGGTTGGAGGAGGAAGCATGCCCACCTCAGACAGAGGCAGGACACTCGACCAGCCATCAAGGGTCCCTGGGGAGACTCCTGTCCTCTCCCAGCCTTCCTTCATCTACCGAAGGCAGAAATAAGGGTGATAAACAGGGACTCATGTTGGTCATTTTCTTTCTGCTATAGTCAGTAACCAGAAACTTCGCTTTGAACTCAATTTATTAATTCCATTATGCATATCTAGTTTTACCCTGGCCCCGCTTTCCCAGGGGAGGGCTGCAGACCATGGCAAGCATCGCTGTGAGGAGGACAGGCAGAAGTATCATGAGGACTTTTCTTCTTGGAGGGAGGAGGTGTAGTTTCTGAGTCATGGATCCCAAGAGGGCAAAGCCAGTGATAAAGGACAGAAGGAAGGTGGGAGGGAGGAGCTTGGTGTCACTGAACCCAGCTTTGTCCTGGTCAAGGGCATACCAAATATATATTTTTGCCCCTCGAGCTCCTTGATGTTCAATTTTAGTTGATTGTACACAAAAATCTTCTCATACCAGGGAGACCATATCTCCTGGTTTGTCTAGAAGAGTCTCATTTTGTGCCCACCGAGCTGTGGTTAGTAAGACCGAAGGTCACCTGCAGAGTATTTAGCGTGGGTGACAAGCTCTGCAGCCCCAATCCCGTGAGCACTGCCGGCCCTCGGGTGGGAGAACCACTTATTCTGAGAACAGCGTAGGTCGAAGATCACCCAGAGGAGCGTCCGCACCGGCAGAGGCCCTTTGCGCAGTGCCCACAGGAGCTGACAGAGGACTAAGGACTGAAACAGAAGGCAAGAAGATGGCCATGGCAGGGCATGCTGCTGGGAAGTTGCAATGAGGAGCAAGACCCCGAAGTGGCGACCCACATGCGCTCTGTGACGCCCGAGAGGACGCGGCTTCTCATGACGCTATGGCCTTGATGGCGGTTTCTTTGTTTTCACAGTTTCTGAGATTTTATTATCTTTATTTATTTTTTGTTTTTTTTTTTCCCCCACATCTTTATTTATTAGTCCCTGTGTGCCGTATACAATGCTCCCATCCCGCGTGGGGAGCTGGGATCTGCGCGCGCAGCTTCTTTTCATCTCCTTCCGCGGCCTCCCCACCACCCCCTCAGCTCTTAGGCCCTTTGTGACTAAAGACAGATCTCTCTTCCTGTTCCTTTTAGCTGATTTTTAAATTTTGCTCTTTGTCATTTGGGTTTCTCATACAAGAGAAGTCAGGAGACGCTAAAACTTGCGTGCCTGGCTTCTTTCTCTCAACACCGTGGTCTCCAAGTGCCACCACTTTCCTGCATCGGCTCACGCTGATGCTTCTCTACGCTGGTGTAGCGCCCCATCTAGCGTGACACCGACGGACACCTCTTCATCCTTTCATCTGCTCATGGGCGTGTAGACCACTTCTGAGACTTAGGTGTTACGAATTGTGTTGCAATACACATGGGACGCAAACTCATGCAACGTGACATCTTCAACTCTCAGGAAAATACCTAGAGGGGTGAGGCTGGGTCAAATACTGGGTCAGGTGGTACCATGTTTCTTTTGCCCATTCCCTTTGTGGAGATACAAAGCGTGGAGAATCCTATGCTCTGCCCCAGGAGGAACACCAAACCCTCACTTCTCATCAGAGACAGCTTCACTGCAGGAGCCAGCAAAGTGTCACCTATGAGTGTCTGCTCTGTGGGATATTGTTCCCTCTTTCAGCTGATTTGTGGGTATGTACTGTGGGCCCTTCTTAAGAATGCCATCTTCCTTGAGGACATGGCTCTGTCTCTTTCCTTCCTCTGTCTTCTTTCTGGGCGTGGGTGAAGCCAGTCTTTTTCTCCTCACCCTGGAAGAATATCCTGGAAGCAAAGTGACTCTAAAAAAGAATGGTCTATGTTGAATCCAAGCTTGGTGCAGAGGATCTGGAAGAGGCTACCTGCTGAGCCCAGGAATGGAGGGACGGTGCCGAAGGAGCTCTTTCTGAAGCTCTGAGAAGACAGCCAGGATGCTTCCGGGCCATATGCAGTCTACACTGCTCCACAGAGCCCAGAGCCCAGTGCTTCCAAGAGAGTGCCAGTTTGAAGAATTTGGAATAGAGAATTACTCAGAAATAGAAACTGTTTTGGCAGGGTTGAAATGTTATATCAGTCCAGAATGATTTCAAATTAATGGGCAGAATTCAATTTTGTTCATATGCATGCTCTGCTTTGGGAAGGGAATCGAGAGGAGGGTTAGAGACCAGGGCTCTTTGTCAGCCCCTCCTTCCCACAAGCTGGGATTTAGGGGTGCACTTGACTGGATGGGCCACACACATGACATAGGAACACAAGGGCAAGCTCTGACAGGTGACTGGAGAATGCCCTCCATGAGTGCTTGGCTTGGGGAGCATCACTCGAAGTACGGTGCAGGGCAAGTGATTTCCTACCTACAAGGCTGAGCGGGGGGCCGGGAGCCTGCTAAGGCTGCTCCCCTCACCACGGAAGCACCTTCCGACCTTGTAAATTTCAGCCAGTAGCAAGGACTCCGCCTGTGCCTGCATGGCCTTTACTCCACCATCGTCTATTTCTCTATCCACGTTGCATTGTTGGACACTGCCTGTTCTCCTGGATGCAGAAGGAGCCACACTGTGCACAGCAGGTGCTTGCTGGATACCTCGTGAGCCCTCCAGTCAGTACTGCCTCAGTGATGCGCCCAGGAGAAGGTCTTGCTTCCAGCCACCTGTGATTGCCACCGCGTACATTCCCAACAGGAGGATGCAGATACCAGCTGTCATGTCTAGAAAGCCCTTTGGGATTTGCAAGTACTTCCCTTGAATTTAGTGAAGATGCTACACTTCTTTCTGTCCATTCGGCAGGTGGAGACTGAAGAAAGGAAGGCCACATGTCGAGATGAAGGTCACAACCGAGCCCCGTCTGTACCTTCAGCCACTACTTCTTGGATCACACTGGACTCACTGACCTTCCTGTTCAAAACTTGAGGTTCCGGTGAGCAGGCAGTTCTGAATGGGTATGACGACGAAACAGATAAGCAGATAAACAAACCCTTTTCAAGCTTTGTGTCATGAAAGTGCAGAGACTAAAAAAAAAACAAAACAGTTTGAGTCACTTTGACTTGTGAGCAACTCAAAATCACGTATCGTGATTTTTTATTCTGGAAATGGTTTAATTTCATTTTTTCTCTTTTATTCTTTCAGGGAACAATCTGAAGACCAATGAACTGCTTTAGCTCTGCCCTTTCCCTTTCTTTCCCTCCCTCCTCCACTTTTCTTTCCTTCCCCCTTCCCTCCCTCCCTTCCTTTTCTTCTTCACTTTCTTTGCTTATTCATTCAACAAATATTGATGTCAATTTTATGTGTAGAGGACACAACAGGGGCTGAAAATTCAAAAGCAAAGGCAGTTCTTGGAGGCCCATGAGGGGCCTGTGGTCTCCTAAGGGCCCAAGTGGACACACAACAGATGACATCCAAGGCCTAACGGACATCTGGGGGAGTAGTCACAGAGGTCCAGCACCACAGCCTTCAGGAAAAGACATAGGGTGGGCTGCTGATGCAACCTCGCTGGAAGCTGGTCTTCCGGGCTGCCTCGATGAGTAGAAGGGACTCCTGTGCCACCCCAAAGCTGCATGCCACTGAGTGGGTGCTGCAGTAGCCAGAGACCAGGTTGCCTCACTCCTGCTCACTTGCAGTCCTCCCTTTTGGGTCCTGCCCCGCCCCCAACACTGTGTTTGTCTGCCCAATGGACACTGCAGACTAGAACAGGAGGCTGAGGGAGCAGACGTGGTGCCCGGAGCTTTAGGGAAGAAATTAAAGTTCAAGGTGCTTGCCTCAGTGGGTGCGAGCCTCTTCCTGGCCTGCGTCGTGACCAAGTGGAAACAGACAAGGTCACATCACAGCTGTCTTTCCTAAGGCCATGACAGACATGAGGTAACGCTCTGGGATTCAGGCACTGCACTCCTGCCTTCATTTGGCCTGAAGTACTCTGCAACCAGAATGTCAGGACAAGAGCAAGGGCTTCAGTGGAAGAATTTGGGGGACACAGTTGGGGTCTAGCAACCCACTCACTATCCTCCTCTCTCCTGTCACAGTTCCTCTAGCCCCATCCCCCAGGAAGAGATTTGCAGGTAGGACCTGGTGCCATTATCTTGTCTGTCTGCCCATCTGTGTGCCATGCTGCCTGCCTGCCTGCCTGCCTGCCTGTCTGTCTGCCTGCCTGTCTGTCTCTCTCTCACTCTCTCACACACAACTTCAAGCACACACTCACACCCATGCCGTGTATTCACTGCTTGAGGGACTGGCTGGCAAAGCAGAGCATGGGCCTCGCACATAATTTAAAAGGCATGAGGTGGGATGAGCACTAAGACAAGGCCAGTTCCTTCTCAGCCTTCAGCCTCTAGTTTTCTCCTGGCCAAGGACTGCTGAGCATCGGGCATGCCCACCAGCGCTGTCTCTGCCCCGTGTGTGCTCTGGCCCCGCAGCAGCAGGGGGTGCCTGTCGCTGTCCACATTGCTGTGTTGAGGACCATCCAACTGTCTTCCAGAGCATCCCTAGTGGTAAGGACTGAGCTGCCCTGCTTGAACTCGGATCCCTGGGGACACAACTCTGATGGGGTCTTGGGTAACTCTATGGTCCCTCAGAGTTGCTTAAGAACCTTTTGCCCTCAGGCCAGTGTGATCAGGCACCTGTACCATCCTGTGCTCACTTTGCCATGGTCCCTGGGCAGGTGGCTAACTGCATTGTCATCAGCCTCCTGGTGGACGTGGCTGTGATACATTCTTTCCCTTGGTCTTTAGCTCAGTGACAGTGTCGCCCTCTGAGAGGGGCTACTAGGATGAAGTAGCCTCTGGCTGACAGGAGCTGGGTGCCGACCATCTGCCCCAGGAAGTGCTCTGGACCCAGGAGCCCAAGGAGAGTCCATATGCTTTTGTTCTTCCTTCCTACAGACAGTGATGTCCTTTTGGGAAAACACCTGTCACTCTGTATTAACTGGTAAGGAGGGTGAATCGACCTCTGTGTTTGGTGGGAAAGCCATCCTCGTGGAGCGTCTTCAGGACTCGCAGGCGGAGTCGCTGTGCTGCCGCGACTGCGGGATGGAGCTCAGGAAGCAAAGCAGCCTCTGCAGCTTCTCCTTCCACAGCCCTGGCGGGCGATGGGAGCGCAGCTTCCTTCCTCCCAGAGGGGAGGAACTGCAGAGGTGCCAACTCCACAGCGTGCCGGCTTCCCTGAGGCCCAGACTCTTGAATTTCCGGAGTAAGAGCTGTGAAATTCTGGGATTCTATTCAGAGACCTTACGATGTGCTCGGGGATGATATTAAATGTTTTATAGCATTTTGGCCATGAGACAGCTCTACTTGCCATGGATTCTAAAGAAGCCTGGAATTTCATTAGGCCATTCCTCACTGCCGGATGTGGCCTCCTCCTCCACAGCTCTTCCTTACGCATCAGGAAAGAAGCCAAATCGCACAATTTCTGCAACACCGTAGGTGTGTGTTCTGTGTCGCTCTTCTTTACCAGTGTGTGTGTTGGATGTATGCGTGTTCTGTAGGAAATGAAATATTATACAATTTGTATTTAAAGAACACAACTTTTCCAAGACACATGGTGATGCTTTGACCAGTTGACAAACTTTAAGGCATAAACAGGAAGCCCAGGTGTCCAGGCCCTGCAAAATATCCATTTGATGTCCCTTTCATTCACCATCAAAGGCTGCTATCTCATAATGCAGAGCCAAATCCTGTGGCAAACTTTGCTTTGCTTCAATCAGATAAATGTGAATCCTGTAGAATATCATTTATCTAGCCTACCCTTGGGCTTCAGTTACAGGAAGAGAGCTTATTGCTTTGAGACTGAAACCAGGCACCTCTAGGATGAGAGGTCACCTGGCAGGGTTTAGACTGCCCACTTCCTGTCCTGTTAGCACTGAGACATAGCAGAAAATGGCCGAGGCCCCTGCTGGGCACTGCACCCTGAGAGAAGTAGGATGTTGTGCTCCTCCCAGAATTCCCTGAAGTATGGGGCGATGGGCAGTACCTGGATAGAGTGGTCACGCCTGCCCATGGGACGTCCAGAGGGCAGCGAGGTCCAAGAATGCTTGGAGAAGTCAGATGGCGAGAGGGAGGCACAACAGGTGCTCAGAGGCAGGCAGCAAGGGAAAGGCAGAGGCGTGGCTTGTTCTCAAACATGGTGGCAGGGAGATGGGGTGCAGGGTCTCATGATGGTGAGGGCACGGCAGACCACTGGGACAGTGGATGAGTGCCTGTCTCCTCCTCCTCAGTGGCTTCCTGTGGTATGGGGCACACTGTCATCCAGCTGGCCAGGCCAGAGTCTACACACCCTACTAGTGCATGGTGGAGATTGCTGCTTGTGTCTCCTGTGAATGTCCCTTGTCAGCTCAACCCTCGCCTGCTCTTTCAATTCCTGTGTTAGGGATAGGGAGCTCCCTCTGCCTCTGGCCCTCGTACCTTCCTCTGTCCTTCCACACACATTAAATTCACTTCTCGAAATCAGTGTCTTCAACGACCCCAAAGATTACAGCAGTATATTGCAGAGTGTGAGGGCTCTGGATTACAACCATCCAGCATGGTGTAAGTCATTAGAAAAAGGCTTCCTAGCCCATGCTCAGTCTGCAGAGCAGCGTTTGGAGAGGAGGCTTGGTGCTTGCAGGAAGGATGCACGCCTGACCTCTGCACATGCACGGTGGATTGGCCCATCGACTCTGCACACGCACGGTGGATTGGCCCATCGACTCAGCTGAGCAGTTGGTTGGCAAGGCAACGTGGCCCAAGGATTATGTTTTGTGTCTAAGATGGCAATGGAGGTTGTGGGGATTGGTCCAAGGGAGTTTTTTTTTTTTTTTTTGGTTTTGGGTTTTTAAAAAAAAAAAAAAAAAAGTGTTTATAAAATCATTAATTCCTGTCTTCCCACTTCAAATTTTTCTCTGCCCAAAATACCACCCTCTGTCTTTCTGTAGAAATCAGATGCCTTGGGGATGTAGACTTTGCTTTCTCCATTACCATGACTCCTGCCATGAGCTTATTATCAATAAAAGAATTTATAGCCAATCAGAGTGCTTGTTCTTCACTCCATCCACCTGATTGGCTTAGAGGTGGACACATGTTACAACTTCCACTCCATGAAGAGGCAATCTCATTGGTACATTTAATGTCAGGGATTAGCCCCTGATCCAATAAACTATAGTCAAGGGATTCTAATCTCTTGGTAACACAAGGTCCACAGGATGCTTCCTTATGGAAGACGTGCTAGAGAAACTCTTAGGTAAAAGCTTTGTTTTTGACTGGCTGATTCTCCAGAGAATCTACTAGGAAATGAAATCTTGGTTCATTCCATTCATGAGTGGAATTTTTCAACAGCAATGATATCTATGAAAACCTTATAATAACTGGATCATGGTGACATTCAAATTAGAATAATAAGCTACAGAATTCCTTTAATAGCTCAATTTGTCATCTTAATTTTGGAAGGCAAAAAAGCCTTTGGCACAGTCTTGGCTCTTTTGGCCATCGTGCTAGAATTGAGAAAGGCTTTGGAAATTTGAGTCCAAGCACATTGTAAGCGAATCAGGACCCAAAGGCCTAGAGAAAAGAGGAGCCATGTGATGTCTGCAGTGAGGCAGCCGCAATGTGCTGCCGGTACGCAGGTGTCCTGGCCCTGGAGCAGCTCTCCTTCCACTACCTCTCTCTTCTCATTGCCTTGGCTTTGTGGCTTCCTAAAAAAGACACAAATGAAGGAGCACTAACTTGCAACCTAAGGAGAATGCCTAAGTGTTCAAATCCATTACCAAATGATGTGGATCTCCCAGTCACAGCTCAAAGATAGTGCCCCTGGACCAGCTGTTGGCTCGTGGCTGGTGCTCCATCATCCAGGCCTTGCTCCCAGACATTTTCATAGACTGTCCACCTTGACACACTGGTGCTGTGCCATTCCTTGCGCATGTGCCAAATGGCTCTTAAAAGCCATTCAGAGAGCTGAGTAGGAAATGAGCCCCTGAAGGTTAACATGGCTGTGATAGAGATTGGACTACAAAATTTGAGCCTATCTTCAAGCCTGCAGAGTCGCAGTTGTCACAGGAAGCTTCGATCTACTGTGCCTTGCCCTGTCTTTGCCACACCCTCTGTATAATGTGGTTTTCTGTTATCACTATTAGCAATACTACAGCCATCGCCACAATCATTACAACTATCACTGTCACCTCTACCACTGCCACCACCATCCCTGTGGGTGCTACCAGAATCGCTATTGTGACCATTACCACCACCATCACTACCATAGCCATCACCATGATCAGCACCACCACCATCACTAACACTATTCTTTACAACCATTACAGTCACTAGCAGGACCACTGGCATCATTGTCACCACCACTTCCTCCATTACCACCACCACCACTGCCAGCATCCTCGCTCCTGCCCCCACCATCACTACCATCATCATCACCACCACCATCACTACACTAATCACAACTACAACAAAGAAAGAAAGCACAACATCACCATGAGGAAAGAAGAGTCTCTTGGTCTACCTGGCGTTGTGCTGACAGGGTCCGCTCATTTCGAGTTGCTCCTCTGAAGCTGAAGGAAGGGGAGGGAACCGTCAATGGCTTTCTCACCTTTGGAGAGATCAGTGGTGAGCACCACAGTCTTCCTGTATCAAAGGCCTGGAGGAACAGAGAGGGCACGATTTCATTTGACAGGAGAAAGCAATTTCTAGGAGAGAAATATGACTACTTCAGACACAAGGAAAAGTTTAGAACATGTGAGTTGACTACATTCAAGCTGAAGGTGGAAGGTTCTGGGACTTTAATATTTCTAATTTATTGAACGCAAGCATGATTTTATGTGCTCTATGATATTTACTGTTATTGCTACTTCCCACCTTCCTGAGGCCGCTTTCACTGAAATCGTCAGGGCATCTCTGTCCCTCGAGGTGGTGAACCTAGTGTACTTCCTCTGTGAACTCGACCTTGTGTGGTCCCTTTGTCTCTGCTGCATGCTGGCTGATATTTAAAACTGTCCTCTGCCCTCCAAAAGTTCTGCTGATGCATGGTGCCTGTGGATGCACCATCTTACATGGATATTCCCATCATGATTGATTTTAAGCTACCAATGTGATATCAATAATCAGGAGCCAGAAAGACATGGGCCATCGTCCTTGATGGACACAGACATGGACACCAGTGAACTTATAAAACAGTGGCAAGCTGGGATCTTTATTTTAACATTGTTTAAAGGCAACTTTATATAATTTCAGTTTGATGATATCCATATTTACCTATTGGATTGTGCAGCTCCTAAAATTTGTCCACGGAGCCCACACAAATTTGTAGAAGCTTGGTCCTGTGAGCCTCAGTCTCTTCTTCTCCGGCTCCAAGCAGACCTGATGGCTGCCATGTGGAGAAGCAGGATGATCCCTTGGTTAAATCATTCACAATGCTTAAAAGAGACCCAGGCTATTAGGAAGTGCTCACCTCACTGTCACCACTGTTCTGCTCAGTATGACCCTGCAGTGCCTAAAGGCCCTGCCAGGCCTTGGGCCTGAGTCACTGTGCTCAGAGCCCCGGCTATTCCTCTGGTATTTCTGTGGCACTTTCTAAAGTGCAGAGACAGCCTGGCAAGAAGAAAGGGGGGCAGACACCCCACTCAGGTGCTTCTGCCTTTGCGGCATGATCTTACGCCAAGCTCTGTTAGTTCGTTGACATTTGTAGTTCTCATTTGTAAAACAGATTTTAGTGAGAGATGGAGAGAGATGAATAGGTAGTGTGTGCATAAAGTGCTTATCACATAGTGAGTGCTCAGTTAACGTGAAGAGCCTTCCCTTCCAGCTTGGTGGCTAGAGCTTGGGTGGAGGAGTCTTACGCTGTGAGCCTTTTGGCCTATGCCACAGATACTGGTTTAGGAGCCCAGGCCCGCCCAGTGCCACCAGTGACCTCCCCTCTGTCTTCCCAGCTGGACACATTCTGTGATGATGCCATTCATGCCCTGTCCCCTCAGTTGTCTGCTGTCTGCCCCCTACCTGAAGAGCTGAACAGTTTTACTTACAGACCAACTTTCTGATACAGTTACTGTGCGCAGCTAATTACCCCTCGCGGTCTCACGCAGTCTCCGTCGGCAGCATTTGGCGCTGTTCCTCCTATTTCATTTATATTAATGAAGGGAGTCGTCTGTGCACCGTAATAAGTTACAATCATGACTTGCCTTATTAACAAACAGCAGACTGGAGCATGATTTGGTGCTGGCTGGGCTCTCGTTAGAGGCCCCGAGCAGAACCAGGAGGAGAGACTCACGCATTTTTCTGATGCTGGCTTCTCATTCTTTTCTCTTTTTGTCGTCTCTGCTCTTTGTAATTCAGGAAACAGACTTAGCTTATAGTGTGGACATTCTTTAATCTGATCCCGGATGAAACATTATGAGGAAGTTTCGTTTCTCTCCTTCCTCCTCACCTGTGCCTCCCAACTTTCCTTCCCTTCCCACTTTTCTTTCTTCCTTTCACTGAGTCAAGAAGGAACAGAGTCACAGGAACAATGGCTCACGTGCTTCAGCAGAACACTTCGTGGTCTCCGTGTGACCCCCGCCATTGGCTCAGTGTGCTCCTATCACCCTGACATCCGAGAGCCCAAGCACGCTGGCCCGCCCCCGCCTTCACCTTGCTCTGACCTCTGGGCGCTTTCTGCTCCTGGGTGGCACTTGCCCATCCTTTCCTGTCCTCAAGGTCTCCGGTCTCAAGTCTGCTCTAAGGAGCTGCCTTCCAGTGAGCACTGCATCCTCCTTGCATGCTTCTTCATGGCGGTGCCCTCTTCCTCTTGCTTTTGTGCAATTACAACCATCAGAAATCACTCTGTTCATAGGTGCCTTCCTTTCATGGTAGACCGAGCTCCAAGGGGCAAGGATTGTGCATTACCCAGTGATTGTGCTGCCCTCCCCTGTCCATCTTCCTTATGGGTGCTTAGCACAGACTTGGCATGAGGCGGATGCTTAGCCAATGTTGACACATGAATGGCCGCGTGGGGCAACCACACTGGGTTCAGCCAGTTTGCTCAGAAAACACTGCATGTCGAGGTTCAACAATAAACATTCGTCTTCTCCAAGTTCTGAGACTTAGAAATCTGAGGTCTGAAGTTACGCAGCAGAGACGATTTCTTTCACAGTCTCTCGCCAGGGCTGGTAGGTGCTGTCTTCTCCCTGCGCTGTCCAGTGGGCTTCCCTCCGTGTCTGTCTGGACTCTAATCTCTTCTTACAGGGCCCATCCAAGCGACTGCCTTTCAATTTAGTCACATTTCGAAGTCCGGCTTTCAAAACAGTCCTGTTTTGAGATACCATGAGCTAAGGCTGCAGCATGAGGTGCACCCTGGAGCCCATGACACCCAGGCAGCTTTAGCATTCAGCACAAGGACCTTACCTGGAAAAGAGCCCCATGCTTAGTGCCTTCAGAGTCTACCCAGCGCTAGGCTCTGCTCGGCTTGCTTCCACATTACATGCCTGCTTCATCTCGCCGTCTGTCTCCTGATGAGACGCTCACCTCTTCTGGCCATGGCGCAGCCTGGGCCCCTGCTACTTATTTTCCTAGACTCGGCACAGCTGCTCCCAGGCTGGGTTTTGGTTGGCCGCCCCCATTCTAAGTTTCACTGGGGTCCCATCTCTGTTGCCCTTTTGGGCACACCAATAGTTCTCACAAGATTTGTGCTCTTCTCACTGGCTTCCCAATAGGCTGGAGGCTTTGTAGACCCTCCTGCTGCCCTTCCATGCTGTGCTTCATCACCTGGGAGTCACTCCCACAAGGCTCCACTCCCACGGCAACTGGAGCTGGTTTTTAACCTGTGTGGGTGTCCAGGAGTACTAGACAAAATTCTCCAGGGAAATAGAACCAACACTCAGATGGTGTTGTCCGATGTGACTCGTGCGGGGGAATGCAGGCTGGGGCACAGATAAGACCTTCAGTCACAGCCCCAGTTGCTGAGGACAGAGTTCCTTGTTGCTTGGAGGAGTCCAGGCTCTGTTCCCTGGGGGTTCCCAGCTGGTTGCACTGGGCTTAGGCAGAGGCTGGGCCGCGTCTGCTTTCCTCAGACTCCACTGATCATGTGTTGCTCTCATGAACGAGGCGTCGGAACAGAAGCACCCAGAGTGATGTCTGACCAAATAGCTGGACACAGGGCCCAGCCAGGCTGACCCGTGCAAGTCATCACCTCACCATGGTTGCTTTTTAAACCCAGTGATTGTGCATTACCCACATATGTGGGTACATTTCTTTCTGGGGTGAATAAAACTGCTGCCTGGAATGTCATCTAGGCTCCCCCCCCAGAGGGGGGACCCTCCTCCCCTGGTGGTGCCATTTGCAAGCAGCGTCGCAGGCTGTTTCCTTTTTTACGGATAAGCTCAAGGGCTCAGTCTCTTGGTACCCATCTGGCAACCTTTCCAAGAACTAAATTTGCTCACAGCTTCACATACAGCCTAGGAGAGGTTCTGGCTTCCCCTTCCCTGTCTCTCTCCCTCTCTCCTAAGTACAGTGTTAAATAATGGATATGGGAAATGAAGAACTGTCTCTGATGACAGAGGCTGGATGGGAAAGTGCGCAGCAGCTGGAGCAGTGAGACACGTCCCTGAGCATCTCTCTCCCTGGCTCGGGCGGGTCACATGGCTCGAGTCTCCTCACCTCTCCTCTTTGTGCTTTCTGCACTTCTGACTCATTGTTGGGGTTGGACAGGAGACACTGGTGTGCTCGCTCAGGCAATCTGATCTCAAGGTGCTCAAGACCCCAGCAATGCAGGGGAACAAGTGACACGGAAGAGACAGGAGTGCTCATTCATGGCTGTTCTGGAGAAGCACAAGACCGGAAGTGCTCTCGTGTGAGTGGGGAGCAGAGGCCCATGGGAAGACAGTGCTTCCGTGTTGGGTCCTCAGCAGAACATGGGACTTGCGGCTTGCTTTTTTCTTTCACATGGGAACCTCAGTGTGAGACAGGACACTGTGGAGATCCCAGAAGAGTGTTGGGGACATGATTCTCCACAGTGTCTAATTTTGTTCTGTTGGAAAGAAAGGAGTGGATCCGGGAGATGTGTGAAGTCTCTCCCCATCCTCTTTGGTGACAGAGCGCCAATCCCTCCCCCTGCAAGGGTGATGAGAGCAGCAGAAATGTGTGGACAAGTGGCCAGCAGCCAGCTCCCGTTCCCTTCACATCAGCTCGGGAGATCCCGCAGTGCCAATCGGGCCAGTGGGGCACAGTAGGTGGCACCTTCAGGGCTTCTGCCGATGTTTTCTGTGGTGACTGCATCAACAGAGAGGTGCATCTTCTTTATCTTTGGGAAAGTGACAGGACATCCCCCAGCACCAAACTGTCCCTGGATGCGCAGGCAGGCATGTACATTACACACATGTACCATATGCATCGGCACACACCTATACCTCACACGAACATGTCTGCATTCACACATGGGCTTGGCACAGGCAGGCTTGTCTATGTTGGGAAGGACGCACTTATGGACATAGATGTTCAGACAGAGAGCACATGCTGACACATGCAGAATACATACTAAACACAGGCTTACCTAAACATATGTGTACATGCAAATGTTCCTCTACATATGCCTTACCCAAGAGCACAAACATGCACTTAACATGCACATACATGTGCACATACAAACTTGGGTCCTCTTTGCACACATGTAGCCTTGTTCTCTTGGCCTTTGCGTAAGGGCATGGTGCGTCCTTCGAGAGGTGCTGCCGGTCCCTCCTTGTGCAGGTTCACACGTACAAGTGTGGCCATGGATATGTGCACAGTTTCCAAGGAAAGGACAAAAACAGAGAAGTCCATGTGACCAGCTGGCAAAGCACAGAAGCCAGCATGAAGACTGTCACATGGCCATCACAGACATCCACTGGCGGTGTCAAGGGGCTTCCTGAAGAAGCATCCCAGCAGAGGTCTGGATGAAAGCTGTGCTCACCAGGTGAGGCCACCATGTCCATCTTTATCACATGTGCACTACACAGTGGCCCTCAACCGGTGCCACAGCTGCTCCTGAAGCCAGCCACTTGCTGTGGGGACTGCAGGCCTCAAGAAGAAGTGGCCGTTATTTAGTTGTTTGCTATATCTGTACAAGGTTGCCTGTGGCCTGGGACAGCACACTCAGGAGCTGTGTCCCCAGTACCCCGCTAGGCCCTTGGCTGGAGCAGGCACTCAGACTCCAGAGGCCTTTGCCCCAGGAGCCCTTCCTGCATCTCTCTTGCTGTGGGCCAGCGTTGCCTCCTCACGCGTGTCCCCCACTGTGGGTGTCTGTGGTGCGCTACCCTCATTGGAGCGATGGGGCAGACAAAGCCACCGGACCAAATGATCCTCAGCCCAGAGCTGTGCCGAGAAATTGATTAAAATATGCATTTGTCTAATAGAGCGGCTGGTCCCAGTCTGGAAATTAATTAATGCTAATAGTACACAATCAAAACTGCTTTTGGAAATCTTCTTAGAACATTAACTAAAATGTTCATCACTTTTATGCATTTGCTTGAATCACAGAGACCAAAAGCTTCGCTTGCTCCATGCAAATGTGGAAGCAGGGAGAGGAAGACCCCAGGCTGCGGGACCAAGGGCTGGCTGGCTGGCAGACACTGGGCCACTTCAGGGCCGGGCACAGAGGGCACCGGGGCACCTGGGCTGGCAGTAGTGGCTGGGGGCCAGGGACAGCCACCTGTGCATGCTCTGCTGCAGACCACAGCAGGAAAAGCAGTGCAGACCGAGGGGCCAGTCATGCTCAGCCCCAGGGAGAGGCACAGGAAGCAGAGCTCCAGGGCTGTGGAGGCTCCACACCTGCACAGAGGTTTCTCCTGGAGGGTGAACTGCCCCCATGCCCAGCGACAGGCAGGGGCTCTGAGTGACCTGTGGGCGCGGACTACTCAGCGTCCTGGCATCTCCCTCACCCTGGGCGAGGGCCCACTGAGCCACTGCAGCTTGTTTCCTACTTTGGAGCTAGGGGGCAGGGATCCCCCTGAGAAGCTCAGAGTTGGTGCACGAGACTTTCACACGGACAGGGAAGTGGGAGCTGCAGACGAGATCAAGAAGCTCAGCCATGGGGAAGCCGAGCTACTGCACCCACCGCATCCGCCGCTGCAGGGAGACACCCCTCAGGGCTTCTTTCTTTGGGGTGGGCAAGGTGTGCACCCCCAGCCTGCTGGCCCGTGGGCGGAACACTTCCTTAGGATCATCCTGTGCACTGCCCACGCCTGGAGCGTCACGTGTCTCTAGACAGGGATGTGCACTCTACTTGGCAGGGGTGACGAAGAGCCACCAGAGGCGAACACAGAGATGAGGCAGCTGGGGAGGGGCTGCCACCAAGTCAGAAGGGCTGCGCCTGCTGACCACTGTCAACTGTGGTCTTCTGAGTGCTCCTCTGTTTCTGTAGCAGTCCATAAGGCCTCTGATGGCTGCTCTTTATTTAAATCTTGAATGTTCATATATTTTAATTTGAAAACTGGAATAGAATATTAAAGTTCATATTGGTCTGTTCTAACTGTAATTTTAACCATCCTGATAGTGCTGGCCGGACACATGTGTACAGGGGAGATTTTCATTAAAACAGGATCATCTGTCTTACCATATTATTTTCTCTGTTGAAGTGAGATCATTTTAAAATTTTAATTTCTTTGATCTCACTTAAAATAATCTGCGATAAGATACATATTAACATTTTAATAATAAAAAACAAACAACTACGGATGTAATTCATTTTCTGGCAGCAAAGGAAAAGATGGTAGCTACGTGGCCGCCCAGACTGGGGGTCCGCGCCTCCTCAACTGCAGCTCCTGGGTCACGACCACCTTGGCAGCACTGGCAGTGCACAGAGGGCTGGCCCCCACGCTCTCCTCCCTCGCTGTCCTCGTCCACTTCTGTGGGCTGTGGGCGACAAGCACCTGCCTCCTCTCCACTGTCACCTCCTGTCCAAAGTGATCTCGTCAGCTGATTCTGCAGGCAGCTCACAGCCGCCCCATACCTGTGAGAAGCCTGCCCACAGGGCCTCCCACTGCCCACCTGGAGACTGGCTGGCCGCACCCTCCTCCCATCCACCCTCACCCCTACCCCGCAGCCTCCAGAAGTGCTGCATGGCATCCCCAGAGCCCCATGCTGCCTGCGTGTAGACTCTGAGAGCTGTGGGTGACAGCGCTGTGCAGTCTCCACTCCAGCTCTGCATGTCCCTGTCACCATTCCACTGGACATGTGCTCAGCAGTAGTGACCCTTTCCTCATTAAGCTGGGGGAAGGAGGCTCTCTCGCACCTGTTTCCCGAGGGCCTGCCCAACCCAATTCTGACCCTGGACAGACCCATGGAGCTTTGTGTACATGGAGAGATTTATCTCAGTGCTTCTAGAAAGAATGATGGCACTTGCACAAACTGACATGATTATTATTGGAATTCATTTATTTTAAAAAACCTCATATATTTTATTATCCCAAACACTGCATTGCGAGACATTTTTTATGCCAGACCAGACAAATGGATGGCTTTCCCTAGTTTTTTTTTTTTTTTCTTTTAATTATTTGCATTCATTTTTTGTTTCAAAGACGTTTCAACATTGAGCAACCAGCTATGGCTTAAGTAGACATTATTAATGGGAATACTAGAAAAATTAAAATCAGAAATGTTAATGTAAGCTGAATGCAATGTTCAGGGTTGTGGTCAGATGGCAAAGCTGGTTACTCCACCCGCAACAGAAGCCCAAGGACTTGAGGCCTGGAAGAGGAGGCAGCAGAGGGAGAGCCAGAGACAGAGGGCAGGAGCTGTGTGCCCTCGGGCCAGTGTGCCACCTCTGAGTCTCCGCCTCCCCCTCCAGGTATTGGAGCAGGTTGAATGAGGACATCAGGTTTTAATCTGGATTTGTGAACTTTCTTCCTACTCTGAGAGAGTCACAAAACCCCCAGAGTGTGTGAGAAATTGGGGTGAATATGCAGGTTTTCTTTGACTTTTAGGAGGTTTCTAGAGGTGCATGACCAGTCATTTAGGGCAACATCATCAGGCAGCTTCTAAACTTCCTTCCTCATTCACTCATTCTTCATTCACTCATTCATTCATTCATTCATTCATTCATTCATTCATTCAAGTAATACACATTCATGAGCACCTAATAAGAACTAGAGATCCTTGCAGGCCCTGAAGATGCAGCAGTGACAGGAAAGTTGCTCTGCTCATACCTCGCTCAGCACCCGACCATTCTGGTCAACAACCCCACCTTGATCCTACCCTGTGCTGGTCAGGGAGGTCAACCTCCCATTCCCAGCCACTTGGCTTTGGTTGGATGTATATGGTCCAGGCAGAGCTGGGTCACTTGGAGCCTCTGGAGTTTCAGAAAGAGGTGCAGGTCCCGTGAAAGAGTGCGTGGGCACCAGGGAGGAGTCAGTTGACCAGGGGAGCTGTGCTCTGTGCCTCTTCAGCAGTGGATAGTGTATATAGCCGGTTCTGGGGTGCTGAAACCCCAGGCACTGACAGAGCCACCTCCACAGAGAGTCCAAGACAGCATGACCAACCTCTTTCAGGCCTCTGCCTCAGAGTGCCACAGTGGGTGCCTTGCCACACACTGGCTTCTAGTGAGGAAGAGGTAGGAAAAGGGGTAAGTTGGGGGAGCACATAGTCACCTCATAAACAAGGGGGGCACTGCTACCCTGATCCCATGGCTCAGAAGATACAGGACTGTGCTGTGGATTTTGCAACTCTAGAAGACCATATGTGGCCCCAGTTCAATTGGAGCTGGAAAACACAGGCAGCATTTCCATCTAAGTGGTTCAGTCACCAGGCTAACGCCTGAAGGGCTCCTTTGAGGGGTCCCAAGTGCCCCTGATGGGTCACAGTTCAGGATAGGTCATTTCCTCGCTAAGGCAGCGGGAGCCTGCGGTGGCCTGCAGGGGTCCAGGTGAAGAAGCTGTGTAGAGTGATGATGGAGGAGATTTGCTTGAGGTCTTGCTGGACACAGTGTCTGACTCCCAGAAAACTGTGAAAATCAGTTAAACAAATGAACAATTTTCAGAAATAAGTATCTTCCCATTGTTGCACACGATTATTGCAAATGTTCTTCATTGTTTACTTGAAACTCTAACTTACCTGGATGTTCTCAGTTTATATTTGCTAAGTCAGGCCACCAGTCCAGAGTAACAGTGTGATGCTGTGCCCTTAGTTACAAAGGTGAGTGCCCTGGCCGTTTGGTTTGCAAGCCCCGGCTGGCTGAGCCCTGCTGTAACATGCGATGCAGCTGCAAGTTGAGTAACTAAGGCAAGGCCGGCTGGAGGTGCGCCACGCAGCAGCCCGTCCTTGCTACCCAGAACAACACTCAGCATGCTGTGGGCTCCTAGCAAGGCTATTGATGCAGTGAAGATCATGCACCTAAAAGATAGAAACCACGTATGCAGATGCGCCACCTGGGATGCACATGGTCAGTTGCTTGTTAGTTGGTTTATTTATTTATGCGGTACTGGGGATTGAACTCAGGACCTTGCTCTTGTCAGGCAAGTGCTTATTTTACTGAGCTATCTCCTCAACCTAACACTGCTTGCTTGCTTGCTTTCTTTCTTTCTTTCTTTCTTTCTTTCTTTCTTTCTTTCTTTCTTTCCTTCTTTTCTTCCTTCCTTCCTTCCTTCCTTCCTTTCTTCCTTCCTTCCAAGCATTGAGATGGTGTTATGGTTTAGTCTAGTTGTACCTCCAAAGCCTCATGCAATCATGGGGCAGGGACTTCTAGAGTTTGAGACTTAACTCATGATCCACTGGATTATAGGTCTGAGTACTTCTGGGATTATGGGTGGGGCCTAAGGCAGATAGGCTGAGGCAGAGAGCCAGAATGTAATATAAAGAGAGACAGAGAGACAGACTGATGCTGTTGCTCTCTGCTCTCCTGGTTGTTCCGTCACCTCTGTCACCATATTGTTGCTGTTCCACTGCCATGAACTTCTGGCCTCTGCATTGTGCCTCTCTACCTTGGATCCAGCCGAGTATGGACTGACCCCTCCAGTAACTGTGAGCTAAATAAACCTTTCCTTCCTTCGTTTTGGGTGTCGGGTATTTGTCCCAGCAATAAGAGAAGAGTGACTGAGACAGATGGCTAATCTTGATCACCCATTTGGCTGCTTGGAGAGCTTAGTAAAGCATTCTCCTGGCTGGGTCTGAGAGGGTCACGCAGACCTGACCTTAGAGACCCTATCTGGCTCCTGGCCCCTTCTCCATTCCTTTCCTTACTCTGCTTCCCATCCGCCATAATCTGTGCAGCTTTGTCCCATCCCCCTTTTCTGCTGACCCAGCAGGCCATGGACTGAACCCCTTGCAACCATGAACCTCAATAACCTTCTCCCCCATTAGGCTGCAAATGTCAGGCATCTTTTTTTTTTTTTTTCCTGCCAAACTTTCAAGCCTTCGTTTATTGGCGTCATTTTCTGCAGGTTTTGGTAGCATCATCTTTTTTTTTTTTTTTTTTAATAAGAAATAACAATATGATAGTTTCAAAACCAATGTCAGCCATCTTGTTTGAGAGACGGAAAGGCTGTGTGACACATGCATGCAGTACATGAGGAGAGCTCTGACTGTGACTACAGTGGCCTCTGCTTCCCCACCACCCCACCAGAACGCAGGTCCAGGTTCTTGCATCTCTGCCTGTGTTTCCTTCAGATGCTACTTCCTATCCTTAAGCCTCCAACCTTATCGGTACATTGCTGCCAGCCGTGACCACGGCATGAGGCTGCATATGGCCTGAAGAGCTGTCTGATTCATCACAGTGCTTCTGGGTTCCCCATTTCCCTTCCCAGCCCCGAGTACCCCTTTCTTCCCCTGAGCCTCCGCTCCTAGGCAGGCGCACACCCCCAGCACACAGAACACCCCACTTCCGTTAGCCAGCTCGTGATTTAAAAGAACTGAGTTCCTTGGGTCCTCTTGCCAGATCGCGTTTGCTAAACAATCATTTTGCTAACTGGGATTCAGACAACGTAAGAAGAAGCACTTGAAAACAGTTTTAATTGGTGTTGAAAATAAGAAACGGGGAGAAAAAAAACCCAGGGCATTATTAAATTTTGCTGCCATAATGACCACTGTAGAATTGGCTGGTTATTTCCCTATTAGGACATAATGACATTCATTGTTGGTGGCTCTGTGTCTGATTATAAGATAATGACAATAATTCATTGTTTGCAGCTCTTTACCTTGAGACAAGGTAACCATGAGTTTAAGGGAAGATGCACAAGAGGTAAATTACATGTTGCTAAATATGAAACAGCACTTCGCTGTCCTGGTTTATAACAATAAAAACAACCATTTTAGATAGAACATGTGTTTAGTAAGTTTTCCCCCTAGGAGAGACAGAGACATTGATCCTCATGTAATTACCACAAAGGAAAATCCAGCTAAATTGTTAGGTTTAGATATTGTACAAAGCCACCTTCTTGAATGGTGGGAAGAAAGAGGGGCCTTTGGAGTCCTTTTGGCTTGCTTTTTGCATGGAGCCTTCCCTACACCCAGAGCTGGAAGCCACCCAAAATGTAATCTGAGCGTGGGCAGTGGGGTCCGAGCACCTTTGGCAAGTGTGGCATCTGGCCACATCGTGGCCATCCTTGGCAGGGTCTCAGGCAAATCGCACTCAGTTCTCCCAGAGGCCCTCTCCGACCTCGTCTCCCGCTGCCTCTCCAGGCTGTTGTGTGGCCTCCACTTCGCACTGGTTCACAAATCTCCTGGCTTGCTCCAGGGCATTTGCTCTCCAGCCGCCAGAAGAGTCTTTCAACTTTTACACTACAGTTCTCCCTCCACTTCCTTAAAGCTAGATGCAGCCTCGGCACACTCCTAAGTGTGAACCACGTTCTTTTATGCCTGCATAAATCCCTGCATGTGAACATTTATTGGAGCTCAACTACCACTGCCCCAAGCTGGGGACAGCCAAGAGATCCTTGAAGAGCAGAAAGGACAGAGAAATGGGGGCGCGTTCATACAAGGGGATACTAGGAAATAGTCCAAAGAAACGAGCTTTACAGCCCTGAAAAGACATGGGAGATAGTGAAATGTAGACTGCTACGTGCAAGAAGCTAGCCTGGAGAGGCCCCGTATGCCGAGCTGTTCTTTCTGCATGTGATACTGGAAACAGTGAAATCACAGGCAGTAAAAAGATCAGACTCTGTCCGAGGTTTAAGATTGAGGGTGAAGGGGTAGAATAGATAGGTCTCAGCAATATATAGGGCCGTGAAATTATTAGGTTGAATAATTCAGTGATGCATCTAGAATACCTGTACATTTGTCGGAACCCGCAGAATGTATAGCACAGAGAATGAACCCCAGTGTCAACTGTAGGCTTCAGTCCATTACAATGCATATCTATAGGGCCATCCTGACAGTAAATAATGTGAGGTGCTTGGGTTAGTGGCACTTTGGGTCTGGGGTGTCGAAGTCACTTTCCTTGTAGCTGAGACAGAATATCTGAGATCTGCAACATCAAGGAAGGCAGATGCATCATAGGTCACCCTTTTAGAGGTGTCAGTCCACAGCTGGCAGCTTAAGGACAGAAAGAACACAGCGGAAGAAAATCTGTCATGGTGTGGTGGGCCGGAAGCAGAGGGTGAGGGGGTGGGTGGCCGAGGCCCTTCCAGGCCTCATCCCTGAGACTGACTTCTTCCCCAGGTCCCATCTGCTAGCTGTGTCACCCCTATGTCCAATCTTCTTATAAAAGCCTCACCTATGAGCCCATGAGGACTTTGAGGAACATTCTTGATCCAAACTCTTACAAGGGAAAGTCCGAATATGTGAGCATTCTTTGTAGTATCTACTCAAGTTTTCTGTAATCCTAAAAATGGTCTAAAAATGTGAAGTCTATTAATCAAGAAACAAAGTTGCTAGCTGAGCCTCTCTGTCCTGTGACAACTGAGATCCTGTTCAGACCTCCAGGAGCCACCTCTGCTACGGTCTACACTGCTTGTCCTACCCTGTCCCACCACCTCCCTTTCTTTTGCCTTCCTACACATGTGGAGCACACAGCCCTCCTGTCTTATCTTCCTTCATTCAGGCCTCGGCTTGATGCCACGTGGACTGTCCTGCCTGGAGGGTGGCATAGTTTCCCCCTGGCATCCTCTTCACCTGGCACCATCATCGCCAGCTTGGCTTCTCTCTTGGACACTGTTCTGTATGGATCTGGGTCTCCTAGTACAGTGTTGGCCCCAAGTTTGCAATATTTGTTGGATGCATGGGGGTGCAACTGCCCTTGCCTGTCCTCCTAGGAGATTCCACATTGCCTGAAATTTGTAGACAAAGTTTTAAAATTAAGAGCTTTTTCTCCCAAACCTTTGATCTTACAGCATGATGTTGTGTCAGGTGTGGGCTCTGTAGAACCAGGTGCCCATCTTCCTTGTTGCTTAGGACCCCAATGGAAACCACACCAACTACTGCAAGGCTGCGTTTTGCAAATATTCACAGAGACAGAGAGAGAGAGAGAGAGAGAGAGAGAGCAAGACAGAGAGAGAGACAGAGAGAGACAGAGAGAGAGATAGAGAGACAGAGACAGAGAGACAGAGACAGAGAGGAGAGATTAAGTTTTCTGATGAAATGAACAGGCTCAAAGCTCCCTGAATCCCACAGTTCTACCTCTGGCTGTTTGGTGAAAACCTACCTTCAAGGTACACTCCATGCAAAACAAGACGAGGCGACTCTCCTTAGGCACACTGTACATTGTCGATCACTTTCCCCTGTGGCCCCATAATCTCCTTGAACAGGAAATTTGGGACACCACTGAGTTATAGGCTACAACAGTACACTGACCTTGAAGGGCTAGGACCAAAATATTGGCTATCCTTGTAGCCCTTCTTTTTCTCTAATATTTTGGTCTGCAAACTTAATTTGTTAACCCTCCAGAAGAGGCACCTGAGCTTAACATCACTATCTTTATAAATATCAAATGCCCTAAACATAACATGAAACAGGTAGTTTTCCATCAGTTGTTGATATTCTAAACTTTAAATCCCTATAGAATATAAGAAAAATTATGATTTTTCACACAGAAATTTAGGAATTTAACCATTTGCAAAATTGTAGTGGTACATTCCTATGACATTTTTTCTTGTCTCTAAAAGAAAGCCATATTAATATGCTGAGCTGTAAAAGGTTCAAGTCAACAGCCTCCAAAATTGCCAGTTGTGCTGATAATCCACTACCGTTATAGACTATTGGGCTATATATACAGATACTTTCTCTTTGTTCAGTGAGAAGAAAGATTTGTACTAATACTGTTTAGACAAGATATCATGTCTGCATCTTGTACTCTGAACAACTACTCCGAACACAACAATATGCAATGTATTAATTATTGTGTTTGTCCTACTAACCTGTTGTGAAACTGTCTCATTGCTATTTCTTTCTCATTAATATTAATAAAAATAATTTTTATTAAAAAAAGATGAGGTTCCGCCAGCCTCAGCTGAGGTCTGAGGCTCTTCCTGGTTGTCTGCTTCTGTGAAAACTCCCAAAAGCAACTGTTGTAAGTGGCCAGAGGAGAGCTCTCTGCTGGCCTGGATGATGCCACGCCACTGCCTACACCCCTGAGCTATATCCCCCGCCCTCGCAGGCCACCTTTTGCAGACATCTTCCCTCCCCCGTGATTGGCGGAGTGGGAACAATGGGTCTGCAGTTCTGCCAGCCCTGCCCACATCCCCCAATACCTGTGGCCTTGGACAAGGTAGTTGACCTTCACACCTCGGTTTCCTCATCTGTAATAACAGTGCAGATTAAGTGACTTGGTGCGGGTCACATGATGAGAGCAGCACTTGACAAGCTCTGGAGAACCAGCGAATGCTGGCAAAGTGGCAAAGAGTGTCTGCACCTGCAGGGCACTGGAAACTGCCGCCCTAGGAAGCTCACCTGAGCAGGGGCCCCGCCCACCCAGCTGTGTCCTAGGAGCTGTCCTGTGCCTCCTCAACCAGCGACATGGAGGCTAGGAGTTGGGCTGTGGCTGGGCCAGGGCGACAGAGTGTCAGTGTCACACACAGATAAGAAGCCCCTGAGCTGTGCAGGAGATGCTGGTGTCTGCTTCTCTAGACACAGCCCACCCTGCGGTCACAGTGGCATGTCTTTCCTGTTTGAGATGATGGTGCCCTGTGGACCTCAGGTATGGGGGGCATGGAAGAAGCCACCTCTCCATGGCCCAGGGTCCTAGCTGCTGGGCCCTGAGTGTACTGAGTCCAAGCACACAGGGCAGGACTAACCCCAGCAAGGCTGCTCCTGGAATCCTGGGACGCCTGTGTCTGTCCCTCGCGTTGCTGCAGGAGCTCCTTCAGGGCCTTGCTGGCCTCCCTCAGACAGCAGACAGACCAGGGCACCCCGACCCCTCTTTCCTTTCCCTGCATGGATTGAAGCAGCCTGATGCCTCTTCCAGCCTCCCTGGCTGCCTTTCCACAACCCCACCCAAATACTTGGAACACACACACACACACACACACACACACACCCCACAATAATGCTCTTCCTGGCATGGGTACCTATGTGCAACCATCCAGAATCCAGGGACTTTCAAATACATGATACACCTTCTGCCAATCTTCACAGTAGGACACAAGTGTCCGTCCATCACACGAGAGGGAAGGAAGAGTCTGTTCGCTTTTCGACACCCTAACAGTTCCTAGATATCCGTTCTTCACTTAGCATAGTATCAGGACCAAGGCACACAGCTAGTGCCCTCCAGAGCCTCCGGGGCAGGTGGACTCACAGCAGGGGAACAGATTCACTTCCGTGGTTTTGATGAAACACAGTCAGACGTGGAGCAGAGAGCTTGGCCTGCATCTTGAAGCAGAAGCAAGTTGAGGACAGAGGTGCGCCGGGCTCTCCTCTCCAGCAGGGAGCAGCCAAGCTTGAGCTCAGTGCGCTGCCCCTGTGGGTTGCCCCAGCACTCTCCCCAAAGCAGGAACCCCCTCACAGCCTCCCAGAAAGCATCCTCGGCTTCCGCGAACACATTTCCAGAATCGGGGCCTCGCTCCTTCTCCAGGCAGCGCAACTGGTGCACCCAACTGTCAGAAAGTTTGTCTCTATGTCTCCCCGCGACTTCTACTGATGATCCTGATTTTCCGTCTGGAATCCTGGAGAAAAGTCAGCTTCGCCCCTGCATGCACACACACACACATGCACATACGCACGCACGCACGCACGCACACACGCACAAGTTGGAACTGTTGTCTGCTTCTAAAGCTTTTTTGGGGGGAGTACCTGGTACCGTGCACAAGCTGGTGACATTGCATCCAGTCTGTGCCAGCTGCTGTCAGACTGCCCAGCCAGGTGGTCGTGTCTCGAGGACTGTGGTGGGCCTGACTGAGATGGGTTCCAAGGACAAAGCAGCTTGGGAAGCTCAGCCCAGAGTCCCAGAGTGTCAGGCACCCCAGGGCTGAGAGGCGAGGCAGCAGCACCTCGGCTGTGCTTTCTCGGGACAGTGACTCTGCAGTTTCCCGATCTTTGTGCGCTGATTCAGAGTTCGGCGTGCATCCTGTCTGAGTTTCGTAGTGAAGCACAGGAGACGCCCAGATACTCCAAGAGTCCTTTGGGAAGGGATAAACATAGACACGCAGCCTCCCAGAGGAGCTGCAGAGCCATCTGGTTCTGCCTCCCCCCCGGAGCAGGAAACCCCTCACAGCCTCCCAGAAAGCAGCCTCGGCTTCCGCGAACACATTTCCAGAATCGGAGCCTCACTTCTTCTCCAGGCAGCGCAACCGGCGCACCCAACTGTCGAAAGTTTGTCTCTATGTCTCCCCGCAACTCCTACTGATGATCCTGATTTTCCATCTGGAATCCTGAAGAAAAGTCAGCTTCCCCTTGCATGCACACACGCATGCATGCACACATGCACGCACGCACGCACGCACAAGTTGGAACTGTTGGCTGCGTCTAAAGCTCTTCTTTGGGAAATTGTGTCTGTTCTTCTCACGGGGCCCCTGGGACCTGGCCTTCAAATCTCACCACCTTGGCCACCTGTCCCTGCAGCGGTCACGAGGAATCCTCTTTTCTCTTCTACATTTTGGAGAAATTCAAGGCCAAGTTTTGCCTGATTGTGAGAGCATTGGTGTGGCTCTCCGCACCTTTCTCCTCATGGCTGGCCTTTCTCTGCCTCAGCCCCAGGGGACAGTGCTCTGTGAGATAGCTGCCTTGAGGTCTTGGACTGACTCATAGCCTCTACTGTTCTCCATCGTTTGATTTGGGAAAGGAGCCAGGATTCTCACGGTGATCCCTCTGGTGACAGATTAGGACACAGGCAGTGTTCCCATGAGGCTGCCTTTCTCTTCACTACCATGCAGCAGCTACAATCACCATATTTTTGATCATACCCCATAAAGGTGCACATGAGTGTGGACTCCTGTAACTACTTCACGAAGGGGCAGAGGCCAGGTGGGGTGGCATGGACTTGCAGTCTCTGCACCTAGGAGCCTGGCCTGGAGGGTTGCTGCATGTCCAAGGCCAGCCTGGGCTATGCAATGGGCTCTGGGCCAGCCTGGACTGCATAGGTTAACCTTGTCTCAAAAAAACCAAATGAACAGACAAACAGAGAGAGAGAGAGAGAGAGAGAGAGAGAGAGAGAGAGAGAGAGACAGACAGACAGACAGACAGACAGACAGACAGACAGACAAGAACAATAGGGCACACATGCTTGAAGCAAGAGAGAATGTTTTAGGGGGATTTAATGGCAGCAGGTCCTTTAAACAGCAAATCTTTAGGAGCTGTGAGTGGTCACCTTATGTTTTGATCACCCTTTATGTGTTCCCTGGCTGCCAGGATTTTGGAAGGACTTCGTGGGACCCAGACCCCAGGTGCCCCTTTGCCTCCGTAAGGCCCTTGCCCAGAGAGCTGTGCGTCCCTCGATGGCTTCAGTTTTAGAGCCTGCTTTTCTCTCCAAGGATGTTTTCACTCACCCTGCTCCGGAGATAGTGTTGGGAACGCATCTGTCTGCAGAGAAAAGCCCCCTTGCTGCTTGGTCAGAAATCAGGATGGTACAGTGGCTGTCATGGGCAGGCCCTGGCTGGCTTTGGAACAGAACTTCAGATGGCTTGGGGGCAGTGGGGTTTTCTTCTTCAGGTGGCCCTGGGGCTCCCCGGCCCTTGTGGGATTGCCCTTGTGGGATTGCTCTCTGCGGACTTCGATATTTCTGCAATTCAGGCTCTGGCAGTGCACTCATTTGTAGTTAAAATATAGACACAGAAATGCATATCTGAAAAGATAGGTGGCAACTTTAAGTTGCATGGAGCATTTTGCAAGGGCTACGTAATTGTCTTGGTTTTAGCTGCTTTCTTTGCAGGCTTACTGCCGGCAGCTCCGTGAGGGTCTAATCTAGACAAGCCTTGATGGATTGGGCTGAGCAAAACCGCCCCATAATCCAATTCAGCCTCGCTCAGATCGCCACCACTTTAGCCTTATCTCATCGGGACCCATGACCTCTAACACAATCACATTGTCCTCCTGATGCATCTTTAAGTCATTGTCTAATGGAGGGGGACATCCCAGCCCCAGGACTGCGCTGCTCCTTCCTTAAAGAAACCCCAGGCCTCCCCAAATGGCTCTATCAGTGTTTTCTTTCCAGGCAGCATTTTTTCAGAAAAAAGTAAAATTTGGAAAAAATTGGGCTAAAGATTTGCATGTGTATCCAAGTGAGTTTTTGAGGTTTTATTTATTTTTTCTTTCATCTTGGAAATGTAAAACCTGAGCGGAAGTTGATCTTACTGTATCACATCAAAAGTCTTTTATCAGCTCTCATTTTGAAATTACAATTTCAGCTATTCTAAAAGCTCCAAACAGAATATTTATTCTTTTTGCTTCCATCTTGAAAACATGTAGGTGTTGCACATCTTCATAACCTAGAACATGTTTTTTTTTCCTTTATCACTTCTCATGTAGAAAATCAGAATGTTTGAACTGCCCTAATGTTTAAGCAAATGTTTTGACTTCTACTAATGGAGAAATACATATTAAAAGAACTATTCTTGTAGTTAAAGAAAATAAACCATGAAATGACCCACATCACACATAGCAGAGACAAACGTGTTGACCCAGGAAGTACTTGCTGTTGTTCCCAGCCAGGATACCGCATCTGTGTCTGGTTCTCCGTTGGCCGGGACATAGCAGACACTCCTCCTCGCTGCCTCCTTTGTCCTTCTAAGTGTCTTCAGAGGCCAGGCCACTGCTTCTCTGGAGACTTCTCACCCATTTGTAACCCACTCAGTAGCATCCCAGAGGCCCTGCTTCCTGATTGTACCTTCATCTTGTCTCTCTCAGAGGAAACGGAAGCGACAGCTTTAGGAAGCCAGTGAAGTAACTACTGCCTCTCTTATTCTAACTTATTGCCCACTGGAAACCTTTGATTTCTCTTCCAGTGTGCATTTAAAGGTTCCTCACATTATTTGGGACCCAGTCCCCATTTATTTCTCTAGTGTCATCTGTTGGCTTCTGTGACACCACTCTCAACAGTCTTTGTCCCTTCCTCGGCTTCCTTATTTACACGTTTAATCTTGCTCGTGGGCTCACAAGATGCCGCATTCACAAGAAATTCTTCTCTAATGTCCAGAAAATGGCCAGATGTCTTTCTTCCCAGCTATATCCTAGGAGGGACTTCCTGGTTAGAATTTTCCAGAAGAGGAATTTTTATCAGAGAGAACAAGGTGACTTCCCAGGTGGCCAATGTCAATTTGAGATTTGAAACTGGCTTTTTCGACCCTAAGTTCAGGGCTGCTTCTTTTCTAGTAACACTTTCTGTATTATTTTATGCGTGTGTGTGTGTGTGTGTGTGTGTGTGTGTGTGTGTGTGTACTGGGGTAATTTGATTATCTCATGAAATGGGAGTAAAGAATAAATCTGTTCTTCTTGTGGGGGAGTATGTCGGCACCGAGTAGGTGCTCCTTAGAAATTCCTCCCTTGGTGGCACCTGGCGACACAGGAAGCAGTGAGATCACACAGGGAACCAGGGACAAGGCTCCTTGCTTCACTCTTTCCACAGAACTCTAAAATCTTCAAACAAACATAAAATGTTTTTACCATGTTCCAATATTCCCTGTTAAGGCAGACAAAGCAGGCTACTTTAATGACAGTATTTTATAGCAGGAAGGTTTTTTTTATTTTTTAAAATGCATCATATTGTGTGAAGAGGGAATTGATTTGCATTCATTCAACAGCACCGTCTGGGGCAACTCTACCCTTGTGGGCCTGGAATTGAGATTTGGAAGCGCACTGGGCACAGGGCCTGTTTTCAAGCGTCAGTTGGTGGCAAGAGGGGCACCGGGAGAGTGGACATGAAGGGTGCGGCCAGTGCTAACTAGCATCAGCTAATATTGACCCAACGCTCAGGTAATAAATTAATATTAATATTCGTTAGGACCAGGGAGGGGCAAACAATGGCTCCTGGGAAGTCAGGAAGTTCTTGGGGCTAAGTCAGAAGCTGACTCCAGTCAGATGGGGCCACCCCGGAAAGATGAATGAGGTGCCAGTTCAAAGAACTTCCACTCCCTGGGCCAGCGCCTTCATTCTCTGTGAGAGCTGGGGAGTGGGGTGCTGGGGGTGGGCTGAGATTCTGCCAGGCAGGCAGCCGGGGTCAGGCCTGGTGTGCTGGGGCTGCGGTTAGAAGTTTGCAGCCGATCTGAGTAGGGTTAATATTTTGAGGTACATTAGTTTTCGAAGAGAGAGTCCTGGGTCCTCTTTTCTGCCCAGTTCCCTGCACCCTGGGTTCCCCCAGCCTGTTCATGCCTACAAGCTGTCTCTGTGGCACCGGGCTGGGTGTCACCAGCCCCAGCGCCAACTGCTCTGCCCTGGGAGCCTGAGCACATCCCTGGGAAGAAGATGAGCAGGAGGAGGTGTGGCCCCAGCTCTTGGAACCTGTTTAAGACAACACAAGAAACCACTCACGTTCTGCCAAATAGGTGAAATTTTGCTTTCAGCTTTATTTACCTGAGAATGAATTTCAGTTTGAAGAGGCCTTTATGTCGTTGGAGGCAAAGCACCAAAGATATAAGCAATTTTCAACAAGAGTGCTACACATTTGTCTTTATAACAATTTGTGTGTAACAGCTTTTATGCAAATGACACTAAAGTGGCACCTTTTTTTCTAAATTGGACATTTTTATGGTTATAATTTTCTTCTGTAATAACAGCAAAAAAAAAGTGGCTGTCCCCGTGGAGTTGAACACTTCATCTTCAAGCACCGTCTTGTGAAGTTGGAATGACAAGTTTCTTTCATTTGCGCCAAGAATGACAAAAAGTGCTCTTTGTCTCCTTCGCCTTCATTTTCAGGGGCAGGTAAACCTCGGGTGTCTCTGTGCCCCTTAGCATGAAGAACGTTCTAGCAAAATCACCACCCAGCTTCGAGGCGCCAAAAATATTTCCTCTTTTTTCTCCTCCCAAGCCGAGAGACATAAATTGCCCGGTTGGATTTGAGCTTCAACCCGTTTCTGGGAATTCTGCATTCATATCCGCTCTCCCTCAAGTCAGACAGGTGACTTTTATAGACAATGGTGTTCAATTGACTATAATACAATGGAATTTATATACAGTATTCCAGGCAACCATCCCGAGATACTAGTAGAATAATCCACGTTATTGTTGCTTAATCGACCGAAAATTTTTGCAGAGACAACAGAACACTGCGTGTGTTTTAAACAATGACTTAAATTTATCCAAGGACTCAGCTAAACAATATATATAATTTGTGGCAGGAGAAGCCTTTGGGATGGGCAAAACCAGAAGGTCATAGCAAGTAGTGGGTAGGACGGCTAGTGAGAGTAGAGCCAAGAAGAATGGGGAAAGACAAAGGCCCGCTCCCCGGCGGCCTTGCAGGGCGGCGCCCATTCTCTGTGCACCTGATGCCTCAGTTGCAAAAGAGCTCTTTGTTGATTTTCTAAAATCAGTGCTTAGGAAGGATTCTTTAAATATATTCACAGAAATTCACTTTAGTATGGAGTAGCTCTGGATGTGGAGAGTTTGGAGAAGGATAAAGGAGACATTGAAGGAGAAGAAGGAATCTGTGTCTAGCACCTGACGACAACTTGATACACAGCAGGAAGAGGAGAAACTAGACTTTGGCTCTAGGACTGTTGTGACTGATGTCTCGATGTCCCCCATCACCAACAAAAAAGGCCTCATGTGGCCATAGGTAGGGAGTTTCGAAGGTGGCTGGATTAGGGTGTAGGGACACAGATTAAAGGTGTGGTACTGGGATTAAGAGTGTGGATTATACAGCCAAGGAGATAGCTCAGCAGCATGAGTGCCTGCCTGGTAAGCACAAGGTCCCAAGTTCAACCCCTGGTGGAAGTCTCAGCCTGGTATGGGTATCCCTGGGTGGAATGTGAAAGGGCGGAGGGAAGCCAGGCTTGCTGCTTCTGCTCCCTGCTTCAGCTGCCTTGCCTGTTCACCGCTGGCCGCTGCTGTCTTCTGCCTGCCATGCCCTGGGCTGCTTCTCCTCCATGAGGACTGGGCCTTAGAACCAGTCATCCAGGGCTGAAACCTCTACAAACTCGCAGTCTCCACAAATCTTTCCTTTAACACTGGCTACTGGACATTTTGTCCCAGCAAGGAGGAAAGTAACTAAGATAAGCACATCATCCTATTTAGGATACAAAAGGGCGCCCGAAAGCTAAAGTGCTGGAGGCCCCCGGGGTAGTACTGTTTGGTGAAGGGGCTTTGCAGTGCGACTGCCTCAGCAGGGCTCTAGTTTCATCAATGGAGTCACTAACGCTCACGGCCATCGATGAGGTCCTCCCTGCATGGTCTGCTATGAGGTGAGGCCTTTGGCCTTTTATTGTTGGAGGAGGTCAGCCAGTGGGTGTATGGCCTTGTGTTCTCTCCTTGGCCTCACTCAATCTCTGTTCCTCTTCCTCTCTTTCTTGTCCACCACGAGTTGAGCTGCTCTGCACTGTTCCAGGCTCCACCATGAGGTCTCACCACGAGCCCAGGCACCGCAAAGCCAGGGGACGTGGACCAAAGCTCCTGAAACCATGGAGCCAGAATAAACCTTTTCTTCTTTGAGTTGTTTTCTCAGGCATCTAGTCTTACTGATAGGAAGCTGACACCAACATCTAGTTTTAAAGTCAAAAATTTAGAACTTTCCAGGAGTTTGGCCATTCAAAGACTAATCTGTGCTTTCTCAACCTTCAGGTACTCCTGGTGCATATGACCTGCAATTACAGAATACCACGGACTGTGTAGTTTATGAATAATGGCTGGAAGCCCAAGATCAAGGTGTTGATAGACTTGGGGTCTAGTCAGGGCTGGTGCTCCTCATCAATGGCACACTATGTCCTCTCATGGGACAAGAAGCGAGAAACCCCTCTCGAACATGTAAGGCACAAATATCAAGCATGCAAGCAGTCGTCCCAGCCTAACCACTTCTGGTGCCATAACCTCTTAACACCGTCACTTGGAAGATGAATTTCAAAACGAGTGGGGAAATACACATTCAGACTTAGCAGTCCACAAAGACATGGGGCTAGCACTATCTATCTTCTGAGGTTCTCGTGAAGAGTAGGAAGGTCCTCAGGACAAAACACTGAGCATTGATCTTGGTGTGCCTGAGGCTCTGGAGGTGCCTTCCCTTCGAACCACTGGCCTGAGAGCCTAAGACCCCCCAGAGGCTCTTGCCATGCTGTGAGGGGCAGCCAGCCAGGATCTCTGCTCCATAAGCTCAGGCTTTAGGGAGTCCTGTGCTGATGGCGAGGGATGACCGTACCGAAGCCAGCCTCCTCCCCCGCTCCCCTGCAGAGCACGTCCGTGCTCCTAGGAAGCTGGCTGCCTTTCATTTCCTTCCTCACTCTCTGTGAAACCTGTCAATGGATTATGTATGATAACGGTATACCATTTATAAAGTGCAAAAGCTCTTTCTATTGTGAAAGGAAAAATAAACATCATAGCAAAGGTAGTCTGAAAGGGGAGTTGACCATTCTTGACAGAGATTTTGAATTAGAAAGGCTTGGTATAATAAATGTGATGTAGAAGTTAATATAATACTCACATTTATATGTGTGTGTGTGCCTCGAGGCTCATCTGCCTGGCCGTGTGCACATCACATGCATGCATAAGCTGCGTGCAGATATGCTCAGTGCGTACACACATGTTAGCATCAGTCTTTCCCTCTGAGGACCTTGTGGAGCCCAGGTCCTGCCGTGGGATTTCTGGGCTGTCACTTATTTCCTGGTGGGGTCACCTGTCCAAGTCCTGGGGAAGAGGACTTGGTGTTTTGAATCTGATTCCCCCCTGCCCTGCCCCGGCTCCCTGCACTACTAGGACACAGGTGGGACTGTAGCTCTGGTTGTGTCCTCGCCCTTTGGTCACCTGGCTTTCCATTCCCATCTGAAGGTCCCAAAGAGCCTCCTCCTAGCAGTATGGAGGACAGGGAGGAGCATGGCCCTGTGTCCTTCCCCCTGCAGAGCCACTGGCTGCATAAATTGTGTTCCCTTAAGGGCCTCTCCCTCCTTGCTAAGGACTAGACAAAGTGACAGCCCTTCCAGAGAGGGTGCTGGGGACGCAAGAGCTCTGACCTAGGCTGCTGTTCCCATAAAGGTCACTTCCTTTTTCTTCCAATTTGAGGCCGGATTACAGAAGGGTGGTGGTGTAGGAACCAGCAGTCAGCTCATCAGCAGGAATTAATGCCCTTCCAGGGAAGGAAGCTTGAAGATGCATGGCTATCACCTTCACCCATGGGACACATGAGAAAACTGAGCTTCACAACAGGAGGCACGTAGGAGGTGGTGACACGCCCTGTCTGCACTTCAGCCAGCAGATGTCCCCACGGGAAATCAGCCAGTGGTTTCCTCCCACGGCTGGCCCTGGGCTGGCAGCACTGTGGCTTTGCTCTCCTGCAAGCAGAGACCTAGGCAGCTGCACGCGTACATTGGCCAGCATCTCTCCGTGTCCCAGCAGCCGCAGAAGCGCACACCCAGTCCAGGATCACCACACAAGACAAAGCAATTTCCCTGGGCCCTCTGTGAATGGCTCAGTGGTAGAAACTCATTAAAATCTCATGAAATCCTTGCACATAACATGTAAAGCAATGCACGCTGCCGCCCTAAAAGTTAATATGTGCGTGTTCCAGGGGAGAGGCGGGCGGCGGCTCATCACTGGGTCCAGCTGCCGCGGAGCAGGAGCACTCCTTAGCATATTTTAATTACTGCCTGGCTGCCCCTGTAAATAAATGAGCCAACGGCTAGGGCTGGGAGCAGGCTGGGACTGAAGCAGAGGCGTGGAGTCCCAGTGGTACCTCTTCTTGCAGCAGGGCTGAACCTGGGCCTGATGGTTGCCGTGAGAAGAAAGGCTGCCGGCCTACCTGGGATTAATGAGTGCCCGGGGAATGTGGGATGGCTCTAGGCTCGAGCTTGGGTCATTAAATTCTGCTGGTCATTAATCCCCTGGAAATGCCCAGGGCTGGGGTCATTATTCTTGGGAGATAAAAAATTCAGGACCAAACGGCATAAGAGAATGAATACCTGCATTTCTCAGATTGGTGGTGTGTTTTCCAATTCACTGCCAGAGTCTAACTCCAGGAAATAAACCTACTTTCTATCTACCCACTGTGTGCACATGGACCATCTCTAAAATATCAATGGCACTGACATTTCTGGTGTGTGTACCTACTGTGTGTCCAGAGGTGCTATGAGTCTTGCTTCCTTGTGACCTCCAGGAGGCAAATGCCACGCTCCCGAGTTAACGATGGGAACACCAAAGGTCAGAGAGCCTAAGGGACTTGAGCCAAGCCAGGCAGCTAGATGGCAGATTAGCCAGAATCCGCTCCTCCAGTCCTTAAGCTTGGAGCTTTCTCCATCAGTCCCAGCTGCCTGTCCAGCAGTGGTATTGCCTAGCAGCCTACGAGACCTCAAAAGTCTTCACAAGTATGCTTCTTCGGGTTTGTGTTCTCTTTGGAGGATTTTAGTCATTGCTTTACGTCCCTCGGAAATTGCCACGATGCCTGGTACTGTTTGCAGATGCAGGGTCTGAGAACCAGGCCACATCTTGCCTAGGGGATTGAGCTTCTCAAAACTGTCGCCAGTTGCTCTGAAGTTACTAGCGGTTAGGTTAAGCCATCAAGTGGCAAACGGCACTGCGCATTCAAAGCACGCGGGACCCCACAGATGAGCTCACATTCTGGGCTCCTGATTCCTTGTGATGGAGCTAGAATCCCACCACCCTGCGGGGTCGCTGTGAGCGTGGGGGAGCTGCTGGGCACACAGCCACGTCTGCAGTGTCCAGTGCTGGGTAGAGGGCACAGGCATGCTTGAAAGGGACGCAGTGGCACAGATGCAGGAGGACCGAGTAAATAATCAGGGGAGGGAACAAGACATGACTTTAAGGCGTGTACACGATTTCATTTCTTCTGGTGTGTTGGATGGTGAGACACTTTTTAGACATTTGTTGATTTTAAAAAAATGTATTTAGTACAGTGTCTATAGGGTCTCACTACATAGATCTGACTCGTGGTGATCCTCCTGTTTTCAGCCTCCCAAGTGCTGCAGTTACAGGCTGTGCCACTATGTCCTGTCTCGATTGCTGTTTTTGTGTACCCCGGGGTGGGGCTGGCATGACACACAGGGAATATATTTGTTGATTTTTAATATGATTTTGAAGTGGGTTTAGACCTTAACCGTTTCACTGATGCCAGTGTCTGGTGTTCTTCCCCTCACAGGCAGCAGCAGAGCCAGCCGTACTTGCTGTGAGTCTTGCACTGTGCCGGCGCCAGCCTGGTGGTGCTTTTGCATGCAGGGGAGGAAAACGATAGCAAAGAGCAGAAGCGCTCCAAATCCCAGTAATGTGCTAGGAACTTAATCTGAAACAATTCCATGGCGGCGGCAGCCTTCTCGATCCCTGCTCTTCAGAGCTTCTGGGTCTCTGAGGGTTAATGTAACTGGTTCCGATCACTCAGCTGGAGGCGCAGGCCAGGGTTCAAGCTCACCCAGGGAAGCTTGGAAGCTTCAGGTTGTCTGGAATCAATAGATAAAAATTGTATAACTGCACGTAGCTATTGTAGCAATGTACTGATTATATTAATTGGTTGGAAAACATTTTACAATAGCAGCAGAAAACAAAAGAAGGAAGAGTCAAAAACAGAGGCAGTCACTTCTATACATAAAAGCGTCTCCTGCATGCCGATGTCCTGGCACATTTGCCATGATAATCCCTCAGTCATAATCACAGCAAGAACTCACAATTAATTCAGCTGCTTCTTAGCATTAATCCAAGCTGGATAATTTGAAGGACTTCGCTCATCCTGGACTCTTGGATCTTATGTGTTTGTTAAAGGAGGAAACGGGAGCTGCGCAGTTTTATGGCCATAATTGAATACTGCCTGGCTGCGAATAATTACTAATTAGAGTGTTGTAGATTGTGCTTCAAAATTACATCAGGAGATGGAGGAGACTTTCTGCCTGCCCACTACAACTAGCTGCTGCACGTGTCTGTGGGGGAGACCCAGAGGAACTGTGCTCACGGGAGCTGCAGTCACAAGAGCGGCACATGCTACTGATCCAGACTGCACGATCACCAGTAGACACATTCACACTTTTTGGGGGAAATTTTTGTATTAATTATGGAAATTAATTTTTTTAGTTGTAGAAATCTTGGCACAGAGTATGTTAATCTTGGGCTCTGGACACATGCATCTTTGTCCCAGAGACAACATCACATCACTCATTCATTCATTCACTTCATTCATTCATTCAAGACATGTTTTTTACACAACTTTATTTTCAAGGCATGGTCTTCAGACAGTACTTTTCAAAGCATACTTGTAACTTTTGGAGGTAGTAGATTCTGATCTCATGGAGACTGAGTTGTGCAAGGTTTCCACCACCCTCTGAGGTGAGATGGGTCAAGAAACTGCCCCCAAGAACTGTGAACAAACACAGAAATGAACGTCCAATTCCTGCTCATGAGCCAGAGTCAGCAGGTGGGAGTGTGTGGGGGAGGGGTGGGGACTTCTTGAAGGGCACACTTTATGCAAACATTAAAGAAACCTGGATTTGACCATGCTGCCTGCCTAGAATATTCTGGAAAATTCCTTCTATAAGGGGAGAGTGAGCTGAGACGTGGCAGAAGACATGAATGTCAAGATGGGGACATTAGAAAGAAGGACATTCTGAGCCTCTGCTCAGGAAAGTTAACGGAGGGGTCCTGAGGTAGAAACAAAGTGCTGTGGTGAAGAAAGAAATGATCCAGGGCAGACAGACAAGGCAAGGAGGGGAGAAACAGGAAACGAGGTCAGGGACATGGGAACAGGCCAAGGTGCATCAGTCTGTGGAAGGATCACGGATCTCAGTCCATGTCTCCTGGGAATCCGTGGCCGTCCTTGTGATGGGCTTACAGGGTCTTTAAAGCCTTGGTATATAGGGAAGATGCAGAAGGGCTGAAAGGTGCCTGGGATTGGGTCTAGGAAAGTGAGAGTGGTGGCTTGGATTGGAGGCAGCAGCAGAATCGGGGAGCAGCAGGTGGTTGGGGACCCATTCTGGAGGCAGTACCGATGCACTGGTCATTCTGCCAGGCTGATTGCTCGCTGAGGACCCAGGCTGAGCTCTCTTCTGTCTTCTCTCTGCTGTTAGCCGCTGCCCTCTAGGAGGACCTGGGCAGCCTAGAGGGAGGGACACAAGCCTGTGGCCCACTATTGTCATTCTGAGGCCAAATGCTCTCGCCCCAGGCAGAGTGGCTATGCTCTCAGGATGGCCCTGGCACCAGCATTGGCGTTGGCCATGTCATCCCTCTCAGAGGCCCAGTGCCCATGTTTACAGAAGAAAGGACTGGCCTAAGGAGAGCTCAGGTCTGGTTCGGGTGAAACTTCTGTATCAGTAGCACTCCTTCCTTCATTATCTGTCTGTCTGTCTATCCATCTATCTGTCTGTCTGCCTATCTATCTATCTATCTATCTATCTATCTATCACCTACCTATTATCTATCTATCTATCTATCTATCTATCTATCTATCTATCTATCTATCTATCATCTATCTATCTGCCAGGCAGGTACTGTGCTGCATATCTATATCCCTGGCTTGTTCCTTTATTTTCATTTTTTTCTCTCTTATGTTTTTTGTTTTATTGTTTTTTTCATTATTTGTTTGTTTTATGAGCTACCAATCTGGGACCTTATGCTTGCTCAGGTGCTCATGCCATTGAGCTAACTCCCCAGTCCTTTATATATTTTATGAGTTGGGCTAAAAAATGATATGGGTTAGTAGGAGCATCATGAACAATGGAATAAATCAACTAGAATGAGTCAGCTGAAGAAATCGACCTGCTCTGTGCTGCTCAGAGGGGGCTTCCCATTCCCAGGGGCGCCTGTGTTTCAGATCCACGGGAGCCAACTTCTGCGCGCCTCTGCTTCCCTGTGCATGCACAAGATCTGCACGGCCCTGTGGCTTGGATCGAGCCGGTCAAGGTCCATGAGAGGTGGACTCACAGGAGCGTCTCACTCAGCACGGGCCTCGGGTGCCCTCAGACGTCACTGTTGCTGTTGTCGCTGCTGTCTGTCTGACCTGGTGTCCGGGTACACTTGGCTCATGGGCAAGATCAGCTTTTTCTCTGAGCCACATTTGTAGTGTATTCAGGGAAGGAGCAAGGAGAAAGCAAGTGGGTTTTGGAACATCACAGGCCTGTGCTGAGCCTCTCCACTGCTACTCGTTAGCTCTAGGTTTGAGAAAGAGCCTGGTACTATGGAGCTGAACACCAGTCTTCTCCTCTGACCACTGGGAAAGTCGTGTGAGGACTGGACACAGCTCTGTGACCAGCTTCGTGCAAGGACCACCGGATGCCACTTACTCACAGGGTATTCCTACAGCCAGTGATATTTGTCAGTTGCTTGCTCTGTGCCAGGCACTGTACCAGGTGCTACCTCATCCAACGAAGGAGGAATCTTTTGAGAAAGTGACATTTACACTGCTGTTATCAATTGGATTCTCAACCCTTAAAAAAACATCTCTCACTGGCCTGCAAGGTGTCTTGCATCCAGGTGTACACTGTGAGCGTCAAACGTAGCACTGCAGAGTGATTGCAGTTCCCTTGGAGCTGTGGGGGTGTGGCAGGGCCTTTTCCACTGTAGCAGGCAGAACAAGGCCCACCCAACCCACACTCTACCACAGTTGTCTATGTCTTAATCCTCACAACCTAGGGATGTGCTGCCTTGCATAGCAAAAGGACATTATGGATGCATTTATGCTAAGGATCTTAAATGGGATTATTGTGGATTATCTGTGTGGGCTGATAGCATGGATCCTTAAAAGTAGAGAGATCTTCCAGGCTGAGGTCAGTGGGAGAAAGATCAGAGACACGCCATGTTCCTGGCTTTGAGCCTAGAAGAGGCCACAGCCAAAGAGGTAGCCTTTAGGAGGCAGAACAAGTAAGGAAACGGCTTCTCTCCTGTTCCAGAAGAGAACATTGGCCTGCTGCTGTCTTGCTGTTAGCTCTGTGAGACCCACGTTGGTGTCCCGACCTCCCCTGCACTCACAGATCTGTGCAGGCAGATCACAAGGTCTGCGCTGTGGTGGATGCCCTGGGTTCCAATTCCTCTGAAGTATCAGCTATTGCGTCGCTTCACAGATGAGCATAAGTTGTAGTCAAGGAGCTTAAGTCCTTCATCGCAGGCTGGTCAGAGTCACTTGGGACCAGTGTCCTCACCTGTGGCTGTAGGACTCCAAAGCCCGTCTTGCATCGCTTTGCCATGTGCCCATGTTCCCACGAAGCCCTGCAGAGAGAACCTCATGGCAGTGACCACCAAATGCGTGTAACCAACCCGAGGCCACTGCCCATCTGCTCCGAGGCACATGTATTGAACTCTGCCTTCAAACTTTACTAGGTCAAGCCTGTCATGTCCCACAAAGTTGTGACCTAGCTTGTAGCAGTGTTTTCCGTGAAGGTATCATTTACTGGTGCGAGTGTTTTATGGCACTGTTATAGATCTCTTCGCTCAAGCAGCTGTCTAACATGTTGAATAGTCTTTCATCTTGTCAAACACTTCCGTGCGCCTCTCTACAGCTTTCTCAGCCATCGTGTACACACCTAATCAATCTCATGCCACTGTCTCCAGGCTTTCAAAGCCCAAAGCATGGCCCCAACCACTCTCTTAAAGAGACAGTCCTCTCTTTTCAGCACATGCTGGATGGTTTCTTATTAGGACGTGCTGACCAAGAGGTGTGGGAGAAGACTAGGCTGAGATTTTTCCACTTGTCTGCATTTCTGTTAGATCAGTGAGAGGAGACTCTTTGTGCCAACAGAGAGACACATGGGCTGAGGTCCTTCCTGTCACTCTAATCTCTACACTTGTTGAGCTCCACATGCCAATGAAGTAGGTAGTGTTAACGAGTCTCCTTTATTGATCTAAATGTGGAGGTCATTGGAATTGGCAGAGCGTTCTCTCATCTCCCTGCCTCAGAACTCACTTGAGTTCTTAGTCTGATCCAGCACCTTCAGCTTTACCCACTGTCCCACTCTACAGATGCTGCCATACTGGTTGGCATTATTCTCGGCCTTTATTCCCTGGTGTGTATCTTTGGTGGCCTATGATCTCTGTCTGTCCTGATCTGTTATCAAACTTGGCTTAGACACAAAACCTGTCCTGTATCTCCCAGGGTGCATTGCTCTGTCCTCGACACCCTAGAGGCTCTTGTCTGCTCTTCTGTTTGTGAGACAGTAACAGCTACCTTCCTTGTCTTTGAGACAAAGATTGCAGAAACAGCTCCACTCTTCTCCACTGCAGGTGCCACACCTGTGCAGTGCCACCGGGCAGCACTCCTGCACCCCTCATTAGAGTATACCTCACCACATCACCTTTGGCCATCAGGATGTTCGCAAGGGTGAGGCAAGCGGAGGTCAGAAGCTCTGTGATGACTGGTGCCTCTCTCCCTCCCCTTCTCTCATTTCTGCTGTTGCCCTGAGAGCATGTTCGGGCTAGCCTCTGGGCAATGAGGGCAGAGCTCAGTCATCCAGTTTCCTCAGCCAAAAGCTCATCAACCTTTAGACGAGTGAGCGAGGCCAGGCAAGATCAGCGGAGCCAGCTAGCCGACCTCCCACATCACAGGCCTAACAAGTGCTTCTTGTTGGACTTACCCGAGAGCGTGTTTATTGAGCAGTGCCACTATGACCCCAGGTGACTGAATGCTCTCCCCAGAAGCCTGTATTCTTCTTACAGTGAACATTGAATCTAAATAGCTGCATCCCCATGCTTAATTAAAACTAAGTAAATATTTATTGAATTGAATGAAAAAAATGATTGTCAAATTTGCACATGTGGTAACAACCCTAAATTCCTAATATTTAATCTAGAGCTTTTGGTGTACAGTTCGGAACCTAATATCATTTCTCTCTTGTGACTTCAAGCTATAGAATTTCCATTAATAAATTGATCCTTCTTTTGTGCCAAGACAGAGGAGAAGCCAATCCTGGAACAGTCTTGACAATTCTGGAGCAGAATGTAAGTCTCCCATCAACCATGTCTGTGTAAGAAATATTAATTGAGACCCCTTGTTTTCTACTGCAGATACACTGTGCATGCTTAGGGGAATCGTGAGCAGTGACCCGATGGAAGTCACCACTGCATGGGTGCGTCAGGGTGCAGTGTGAAGAGCCCAATAGATGAAATGCCTCTTACTTAGAAACATCAAAACAAAGCACCCTGACGCTCTGCTGCCAGCCCTGCGCTTTAGTGATAGACTGTGGCTCTCTGAATTCCACTTTTGTTTCCCTGTTTAAACCTCAGCCCTACTGTACACAGATTCACACAGAGGAGGCAGCAGGCACATAGTTAGATGTGTGCTTTATTTCAGCTCTTGTTCTTTAGCAAAATAACCTGTTTCTGTAGACACACCACCACCACCAGCACACAAGTAGACCCACACACATGTGGGCCTGGATTAGTTGGGATGGAAGGAGGTGACTTGCGGCAATGTTTAAGCCCCTTTGACATTCACAAGGTGCTAAAAGTCAGCTGGGGTCTCAGCTCTGATGAATTTGCATCTCTTTGAATATGACGCTTGAAAAACTCCAGCAATAGATTAAATTTTGCCAAGGAGAAAATGAGAGAGAGGCTTCCATCTCTCAGGTCTGCTGGGAGGATCTTTATGGTTGATTTACTTTTTTAAAATAAATGTTTCTTTATGTGTCTCCCTCAGTTCCTGCCCAGGCTGCCTCTATCACACAAGCTGTAACTTCTGCCAGACCTATCAGCCGGCGAACAGTAAGTCAACCTCGTCCCAAGTACAAGGTGAGGGGATATTTCAATCTCAGCTGCATATACCTTCTGTGTTTTCTGATTAAAATTTGCAAGCAAACCTTGGAATAAACTCTACCTGACATGACTTCTAAAATAATTTATGCTCTTTGCCAGGCTCGAATGTGGAGATTGATTTGAACGCCTGTCACTATATTCAGATGATCAAAAATGGATCAGGGATTTTAAATGAATTTAATGACCAAAGAAGATTTTGTTAAAAAAAAAAAAAAGTCACTGAGGTTAGAAAACAAAATTCTTTGTCTAAAACTACAGAAGAGTGTCAGTGTTTTCTTACAAAAGTGGCATACATTAATCACCAGAAATTTGAAAAATACAGAAATGGAGAAAAAAATAGCTCACAATTACACAAGCCAGGAATACCCATTTTGACATATAAATATATTTTCTTTTAGACTTATCTATGTCTTTATGCTCTATAATTTAGGGAAACATACAAAACAGGGAGAATATGGCCTTCTGGTTTTTATCACTTGCAGTAATGATCAAGATGGTGATGATAACATTTGAAGGCAGTTACCAGGAACTTTCCCACTGCTATGTCTATATTGCCTTATTTAGACGCTAAAACAATCCTACTGGAGAGATTTCATTATTTGCCCAAGGTCACAGAATGTTCTAGAATGTTCTAAGACTGAGATCCAAAGGAAAGCAATCAGCTTCTGACCCCTGTGTCCTTAGTGGCTATGTTATCATAAGGTAATCATACAGCCATGATTTCTAATGGTTGTGTAATGCACAGTGAGTCTCAAGTTGTCTTCTAGGCAAATGCCTTCCCCCAGAGGTTCCCAGGCTGCAAGCTATACTCTATGACACTGTGCGAAAGACCTGTTATCTCTTATGCTCATTGCTCTACTTCTGGATATTGAGTAGCAGGATTGTTTTGCTTCTTGATCCATCCATTATGGTACAGTTGGAAAACTGATAGACCTGGTTTGATTCTCAGTTCTGCAATTTACCAGGAGTGCTTTCTCTTTTTTCTTTTTTTGGACAGGTTTCCTAATCTCTGTAAGCAGGCAAGGAAGGCATTATGAAAAGTAAATAAGATGTGTGGGTGTAAGACGTTGGCGGAGTGGTTGGAGCAGAGGGAGTGGCCGATATCTAGTGATTCTTCTTATTAATAACTATTCATAATAGCTAACATGTCTGGAGCAATATAGTTATGTATGTGACTATAAATTATCTGATTCAATCCTCACTCAACTCAATAAATTAAGCCTTATTTATTGTCGTTGGCAGAAGAGAATGATGAGCTAAGAGAGGTTTGAGGGGCTTTTCCAGGGGAGGCTGGATTTGGCACTGGAGGCTCTGGCTCCAGCCCCTGAGGTCGGATGCTAGATGGAGGCCAGTCGCAAGCGCCTTCAAGACTCCGCCACGGTGTTCAAGCCTAAAGGAGAACATGAAAGAGACTGTAAGTGAGAGTGGGAAAGATGCGTGCATCTGAGGTCTGCCAGAGCCTAGACCGAACAAGGCCAGCAAGGACAAGCAAGCGGAAGGCATGGGATGAAACGGGTATGGACGTGGGAGAAGCACAGGGTTTCGAGAACCTGCAGCACTTAGAGCCTGGTGAGGGGCAGGAAAGAAGGGAATGTAACTGCCCGAGTCAAAACAGTGGTTTTATTTGCTAAAGTTTAATAGAAGGAATGTCAGGGGAAGATGATCCCCTTACCTGGGATGAGCAGACATCAGAGTTCTAACAGAGAACAGAGAGGTGGCTCAGTGGTCAAAGCGCCTGCCTGAGAAGCGTAAGGTCCTGAGTTTTGATTCCTCGAACAGAACAGGTTCCAAATAGGCTCATAGTGGAAGTGGTCAGGCAGCAGATGCAGGCACAAGAAACTCAAAAGCAGAAGCTCAATTGGTGGACTCATGTGTTTTCAGAAGAGTGGTGTTGGCTGAGGCTTTGAGAACAGAGCTGGGCTGCAAGGAGACTGAAGAGGAGGAAGCTAAGAACAGGGCACAAGGAAAAGCATCGCTTCAGGCACTGACATAGCCCATATGGTGCATTAGTCAGTATGGGCTAAGCCATGCTGCTGTAACCCACCGCGCCTGCTGTCCCAGTGGCTTGATATGACGAACTTGTTCCTCCTTGGTGCGAAACGGGGAGAGGGTTGGCAAGGATGTCCTCCCTCAGGTGCCTCAGGACACCAGACTCCTGCGTCTTGGTGCTGCAAGGGCTGCGTAGCTGGCTCCTGAGGGCCCTTGAAAGAGGGGAGCATGCACAAAAGCCCCCGCTAGCCGTGGTTCTGCTTCCTGCGGTTTCAGTCCCTGAAGTCAGCTGTGCTTTGAAAACATTAAATGGGAAATTTCTGGAATAAATATTTCATAGATTTTTAAAAATAAATTTTATTACAGTATGTTTTGAAGTCATTCTCTGTTACTATTAGCTATTGTTAATCACGTAAGTGACTAATTTGTTAAGCTTTAACCTAAGCATATATCTCTCTCTATATAGATCTATATCTATCTATCTATCTATCTATCTATCTATCTATCTATCTATGAGACCAAGAAGGAATGATAAAAAATACAGTGGAGTTTTTTGTTTTCGGCCTCCCAAGTGCTGGGAGTACAGGCACACGTCAATGTACCTGGACTCCATTGTAGGCTCAGCGTGGCTGAGAACTGGGGCTGGTGTGGCAGGTGGGGCCAGGAATCGAACCTTGGCTCCTACACTTTCCTAAGCAAGCACTTAGTCCATGGAGCTGTATCACTGGCCCTAAAAAGCACAATGAAGTTTTAATAAAAGGTTAAGGAAAATATCACAGTGCAAGACACATCACATTCAGCTCCCCCAGGACATCTCTCTTCCCTCCGAGCGTGCGCGCATTCCCCTGCTCTTGCTGCTGTCTGGAGCAGGTCCACGAACCTTTCATGAATATCCTTCCGCTGTGGTCTAGAGGTTGTGGATCAATTTCACCTGCAGCTATCTCTAGGCCATCAAAACATTACTACAGTGAGTCCTCGTCCGCCATATCCAAGGGCCCTGATGCCACGTGGCTTCTGGCTCCTCTCCAAAGTTAAAAAGACCAGGAAAGGTATCTGTTTTGAGCTGACCAGGACAGGAAGGTAGTCATCACAGTACAACTAAAGATACAAAAGATTCTTCTAGAATTACTGCGGACATTGGCAGGATCGATGGGGTAAGTGTGTTTGAAACATGGGAGAGTATTTGGAGGGGGATTAATGGCAAGGTGATTTTCACTATAATATATTAAAAGATTATACAGTCACCCCATTTTTGGCTATGCCATATACACTGAATTTGGTGCCATCTGTACTTTCCCCTGCAGGGATCTGGGTACAGACCTCTGGTGGACAAGACCTCCTGTACACATCCTCTCAGCTATGTTTAAGTGAGGCACCCATCACCCATCACCTGTGTGCAGGGTCCAGGGCCCACAGGTCCTTGCATGCTGCCTTCCCGACAGGGAGGGACTGTGAGTTCAGGACCAGCAGAGAGCGGTGTTTCCACCGCCAACTCAGGCAGCCACTCCCAACCAGTGCTGTGTTCTGAGACTCTGCAGGTCTGCACAGCATAAATGAGTGCAGCTTACTGCTCAGCTTGCATGGCCTTGAAATATGGGGACCACCAAGGAGCTGTGCCCTGTGAGGAGCCAGGACAGGGTTGGCAGGACTGTCCCAGCCCTGGAGGCCTCGCTGGCAGATAGCAGCAGAGCTTGCAACATGTGAGGAGCTCAGGCCAGCGGTGATTCGTTGCCCCCAGGTAGCGCTTGGCACAACAGGTGTGGGGTCTTGTGTTGGACAAGCCCTGAGTATCACCCACTGGGCCATGGATGGATGCATGTGTGCCTTTCTTTGCTCTTGACTGGTTTGGGTTCAGAAGGGTGGAGCCAGGTGAGAGGGTTTGGGAAAGTCTCTGCCAAGTGCATGCTCTGGCATCACAGCATGGGTTTTGCTTGGCCTCTGTCCTCATGACTTACGCAGTAATGATTCAGCCTCTCGCTCCCCACCTTCTCTGGGTGTTGGCTTCCTGGTTCTTGAGTGGGGAGAGTATGGTGAAGCCAGGGGTTCACAGAGTCCCCTTCCCAACTGAGTCTCCTAATCTGTAGCTAACTGAGATACAGTGAAACATTGTGTACGTGGTGGTATTCTGTTGTTTTCATTCGTTGTGTGCAGTTCTTCCCCACATTCTGCATAATGAGCAGTGACTACACCTTAGGAATTCATGTAGAGATGGCTCTTGGGAAGGCGCTGCTGTACATCACAATAAAGCTTCTCATGAAGTTCTGAGATTCACGGTCTGGATGAAGCTGACCCACTGCTGACTAAGAGCAAGCAGTGTGTGCTGAGTTGGAAGATAAGACCCAGCTCTGCCCCTACCCGTGTCTGGTGATATTAGGGAGAAACTGCCCCTGTGGCATTTGAGGTAGGGTTCTCCTTGTCTTCGTGCCAGTGAAGGAGGGCCTCAGTGGGGCCAGCAGATCTGTGCTTCTGCTGCAGAAGGAAGGGTGGATGTGGCTGAGTTCCTCCACGAGGCTGGGAGCCTCAGTCAGGAGCAAGCTTTGGTCTGCAGTGCTTCATGAGGGCAGCGTCCCTTGCAGCCATCTCAGTGATCCAGCTGCCCTTTGCTTAATCTTGTACATCATTCCCACTGGCCCAGTTCTGGACTCACTCCTCATTAGGAGAGCTGGTGCCCTCTGGCCCTTGTATTCTTGCGTGGTGCAGTAGCAGCTGGTCCTCCTGGAAGAGGTGAGGCAGGATCTGGGGAGGCTCGCAGATGAGGGCAAAGTACTGGGAAAGGAGACAGAAGAAGATAGGGAACCAAGAGTAATAGATAAAACAAGGGCTTGTCCAGTGGCAGGGTGGGGATGGAGGAGCACTTCCCAGTGTGCAGTGTGTTTTCAGTCCTCTCTTCCGACTGCCTCCACCCACATTGTGGGGCCTGCAGGTCTGGGATGAGGGAAGAGAATCAAAGACTGTGAGGAGTGAGGTGTGGCAGCAGGGCATGCAGGGAGCACACAGAGCATCTGGGCTGGAGATTCAGGCCTTGGGTTGCACAGGTAGCCCCTTTCTCACTGCCTTACAAATATTCTATTGGGCCATCCACTGGGTCCTTCCAAGGGGTAATCCACTGTCATTCCATGGGGTCACTCCACAGAGTCATCCCATGGGGGCATCCCGCGGGGTCATCCCACTAGATCACTCCATGGAGTCATCCACTGCTATTCCATGAGGTCATCCCATGGGGTCACTCCTTCATGACCGATGCTCTTCTCCTGCTGCTCCCACCCTGGGCAGCTGGGCAGTCCCCAGTCCCACTCTGAGCTACTCCCAACCTAAGTACTGCCTTCTCAGTTGCTCCCCTCCTGTGACCCTTCCAATGATAGTACTTGCTATGGGCTTCTAGTTCTTAGGGACCTGAGAAGAGTAACCATCTTGGCCTATCTTATGAAACTGTCAGAGGTTTAGAAGAATGACCCACCAGGCTGGACACACACAGATCTGAGCATTTGGTCTGAATCCAGATACCATGATTCTCTTGCTTATAAGCCGCATGCATCTGCGCAGCCACAAAGATGTGGCCTTGGTTTGGGATTTTATGAAGTGAGGTCACCCTCCATATGACAGTTGTCTGGAGACAAGATGGAGAGAGGACACATAAGAAGTGCCTGGGTCACAGCACATGGGGCCAGGAAGGTGTGATGGGCAGAGACAGATGAAGAGAAAGGCAGCCTCAGGAGAGGAGGGACTCTGGGGATCCACGGAAGAGTGAATGTGGAGACTCCCAGCATTGCAGACATTGATGGGCCATGTCAGATGTTTGAGGAAGAGCTGGGAAAGGGAGAGGAGGGAAGGGGAGGTGAGGAGCAGGGAGGGGAGGAAAAAGGCGGGGAGGGAGAAGAGGGACAGTGCCATCCTTGGGCACCAGTCCTCATATCCAGAAGATAGAGAACCTTCTCTGAGATATAAACTTATCATGAACTATAAATATGCTTTCTTAACAAAGATATAAAGGTTTTAGGGCTTTTAGTCAAATGACACAGAACTCCACCACAAAAAAGGGTACTGTGGTCCAGCGCTGCATCAAGCAGGTGGGATTTTTGATGCTTCTTTGTTGCCAAGGCCCTTGGGGCTCCAGGCAGCAGAAGGAGGAGGAAACAGAGGCAGCCTGGGAAGCAGACGGGAGACAGGGAGCTGGCGCTGCCCTCTGCCCAGACCTCTACCCTCCGTATGTCCTGGGCCAAGTCCTGCACCAGACCCTGGCCTGCTCAGGTAGCCTATAGTTTGCTTGTAAAAGGACATCAGTAGCTCTTGTGACAAAAGACAGAGACCCAGCCCAGACAGGCCCCAGGCCAGACGAGGGCAGGCATCGTGCCTTTGCCAGATTCTGGAGCTTTTCTACATGCAGGACAGTGTGGCTGGCCTAGGACAGTAGCTGGAGAGAGTTTGCCCGTGGATGAAATGATATCATTGTGTCATCATTAGGGCTACAAAGCTGAGGCTCTTTCCACAAGATCACACTCAGGAGGGCAAGGCCAGGGCCGGACCCACCCTGTCTTCCAAATGCAGGCACACTAAGCAGTCCCACCCACAGGACAACTCCGTGTCAATGGACCTCAATGGGCCACTCTGAGCAGCTTTTTGGACTTTTTCTTTGTTTACAAAGTATCCCTTCAGGTCCCAAGGGGGGAAAAAATAATGTACTCATTATATTTAGAATTTTGAATGAACATTATACATTGAAACATGACTGCAAACAACTACTCTTGCCGATAATGCAAAACAAAGCTTGGGTTTAAAAATAAACAGCGCATTGAGATGACAATTATACTGACAAGAATACTATAAACAATCCAGCTCACAATCTGATGCTTCTCGTACGGTGTGCCACCTTCAACACGTTGCCTCGATATTTTCTCCCTCCTTAATTAAAACCCAGTACCTAACAAGGACTGGGTTGCAAAGGAAATTTGCTGTTTAACTTGGCTTCTCAGGCAGCCACTGAAACAGTTGTGATCTAATTTTTATTTCCTGCCAGTTTTGTGTTAGTTGATATTTGTAGGTTTTTCCTTCCCTGCTTGGAAAACACTACCTAACTCTGGGTTCTTGAAACACTGTCCTCCCCAGAATTTTCCTGCATGGGCTGATTTTTACATGTTGCCTTCTCCATGCTCAGTTGATGGTCCTCGCTTTTTTCTTTCTATGTTATGGCCGGCTCAGCCTACCCTGGGGGTGGAGCTGGTGCAGCATGCGGTGCCGGGGATCGAACCACAGTCCCTGTCGTTGCCTAAGCTTGCTTAAGCAGGTGCTTTAGACTCTTGCCAGCCCCACACTCAGTTGCTATCCTAACAGCTTTTGGATTTTTCCAGTATCCCCCAGATCTGTCCTAGTTCCCTTTGCCTGATAAATTCATCAAACACTTCTCATCTTGGCTTTCAAGGCTTTTCCTAAATGACTCCAACCTAGGCATTCCACAAAAGCGTCTTTCATGCAGTCTAGTCATACACTGTTGCTCATTTATTCCACAAGCACTACCAGCTATGTGCTGAGAGACACAGTCCTTCTTTTCAGTGTCGTGAGAAAATAATGGCATGAGCAAAGGAATCGTGTTGCTAGGCACTGGTGTCATACACAGGCATGAGGTCCCAGGCTGGCATAAAGAATGGTGATACTGAAGGATGTTAAAACTGGCCTCTAGAAGCCTGAAATTTAGATGCAAGTCAGAGAAAACGTTGTTCACAGGCAGAGATAGCGAGTGTGGGATTCCCCGAAAGGCCGCTCTATGAGTCTCAAGTGCATGGGCCCTTTCCTGGCAGTGTTTGCTGGCTGGGTGCCTTAGGAACAGTGACCTAGATGGGGAAATGGACAGGTGAGGCAGGTGGAGAGGCCACTCGGGATCAGAATGTGGAGGGCTGAGGCTCCACAGAACCGGATCTGATGGTGTTGGTGCTGGGGGCATAAATGATCATTCTTGAAGGTCCAGTGTGGCAGTCAGCCCAGATGCTGCAGCGTTTGCCCCGCAGTCCTGGCTTTACCCCTTCTGAGGCACCGCACATCCTCATGTCTCACTCCTGGAAGGAAGGTCTTAGGACATTCCACCATTCTTGGGGCTCCTGCCTCCAGGCTTGGGGCTCCTCCGGAGAGCTTCTTCTCAGGGCCTTGTGTGTCTCTTGCTCCTCATGTCTGCTTTCAGTGTTTCACAGAATCCTCAAGTTTTGAGTCCGCTCATGTCCCCCTCTGGCTGGTTCGCCCTTTCTGTGTTTTTGCCTCATTTGAAACAAGCATCACACAAGGCTTTCCTCAAGCAGTGAAACGGTCAGCACTTCCAGTTGCTACCCTGAACTCTTCACAGCACCTTTTATTATGCATAGGAATCATTCGACCTTACTCTTTTGCATCATGTTCCTTAAAAAGAGGAAGAAAGTTTCTCCCTTTCCTTGAATGTCACCAGGCAACATGTAACAAAAATCACATGTGCTAAATCTCACCTCTCATTGAGCTTTCCCGACCTCTTCTCTCCAGGGTCCAATGCTGCCCGTACCTGCTCCTATACTTTGTTCAAGGCCACCTCCTTAACTGTGTTGTTATTGACAGACAGAGCCCAGAACCTCTGATGAGTTCCATTCATCTTTGCTGAAACGATGATGATGCACATTCCTTCCCAAAACCTGAATGCGAGATGATATTTGGGTCAATCAGCTTGCCATCCACAGGGACACGATATCCACCAGCCACAACTTAAAGGAGGAGAGGTTTAACGTGGCTCAGATTTCAGGAGATTCTGTCCATGGTGGGATGGGTCCAGGGCAGGAGTATCATGGCAGAGGGGTGTGGCAGAACAAGAGTCCTTAGTTCACGATGTGGAGAAGCTGAGCCTGGATGCAGTGCCAGAGAGGAAAGGTTCAGAAGCCAGACCGAGTGCCTGACGTTTTGCCTCCATAGCCCACCCAGACACTCCTGGATGGGTGCCTCACTAACGTTCCCCAGGAGTCTGATGATGCCTCAATGCTAGTGCAGCAGAAGCTCAGGGGACAACTGGCTCTGAGTCGGCTTCCCTCTAAGTCATGGGTAGTGTTACCCAGCCGGCCCGACGCTCTCCTCAGATCTTCCTCTACAGTGGCTCCTCCAAAATTCATACTTCAAACACTCCTGCTCCTTGAGGGTTGTGTCTGAGGGTCGTGTCTCATCCCCAACAGGGAGAGGCTGAGGTCTGCTCATCCTGTGTGTGGCTACTCAAGGCAAGGTGCACTCCTGAAGACATGTGAGGGTCCTTGCATTCATGGGTAGATGGTGAACCAAAAAGACGAGCTCCATCTGGTTGTCCACCTTGGCTTTTCACCTTGGGAACGTGTTCCACACCATCTATTGAGGCTCTTTAGCAGCTAGTAAGCATGTCTTTTTCTGACCTCTACCTTATGGACTTATCTAGTTCACATAGACGTTGGAAGTCTTTCTTTCCTGTCCAGTTTGAAATGCCAAGATTAGCTTCCAGATATGCTGCCCTTGGGAAATCATTTAACCCAGAAACTGTTTCGAGCACACCATGCCTTGCTGGATGACCCAGCTCTTGTCCCAGGAGCAGTCTTGTTCTAGCCAGGCAAGGAGGATCACTCGGAAACCATGAGGTGGCCTACAGCGATAGGCAAAACATGGTGAGAAAACACACGGAGCATCTATTTCATCTAGGAAGGGCTCTTAGTGAGCTGAGTGTGGATGATTTCCATGATACAGTGCAGTTAATGACACCAGGGGTTATTAAGTAGCAATGACAGCCTTGCTTCACACTTAATGTCCTCTTTATGTCATTTGGCCACTTTCATCACTGCACAGATCTTTCCTAGACCTAGAGCACTTCCTCTAGGGTTCAAAGTTCTTGTAATGAACATAGTCCTGGCTGACTGTCAGCTGGGTTGAAGGCAGCACATTAAACCAGGACTCCAATATAGCGGATGACTGAACGGCCCTGAATGCTGGTAGCAGATTTGTCCAGTTACAAAGTCTCATCATACGCTTTTGATTCTTGTGAATTCTCTGCAAGGCATTTTTATCAGCAGAGGAGAAGGAATTTAATATTTACTAGGACTAACATTAACTCAGACCTATCTACCTGGACCCAGGCAGGGTGGCTCTTGGTCTCTGGTCTGCTTGGCTTTTGATCCCACATAGATTCCCCTGTAGGAATTAGAGGAGAGTGATGCCTATTAACTGAGACTGTTTTTCTATGGATGACTAATCTTGCCTATTGAGTTGCAGTTTATAGATTAATATCTCTTTTTTCCATTTGTAATAATCAGCATATGAGAAATCCAAAGTAACATTGAACCAAAGCGAGTGTAACTATATTTTACAATTTATGCTTGGCAGGGGCTGTCCCCTTTGGACTTCCCATCACCCTGGGTTGCTGTGGGCTCCTTGCTCCCCTGGCTCTTGCATAGTCTTCCCTCCATGTGTTGTCTCCAAGGCGGTGTCGCCCAGCTCTTGGTCCTCAGCCCTTTCCTTATTGAATTTCATCTCAACCCGGTGGTCTATCCATCAGTGTGCTCATTTTGTCATCTCAACCCGGTGGTCTATCCATCAGTGTGCTCATTTTGCCTAATTTGGACTTGAAGCCAACACATCCCAGTATCTATTTGGAGTATAACATCTTTTCTGATTCATCAAATGTATGTATTCACTTCTTACTATACATAAAGTATTCCTATAGGCACTGAGGGGCAAGACTTAAGGCCACTCACCCACTCATAACTTATCAAAGTGAAACTTTGTTCCCTGCTTATGAAGCCTGCTCTCCATTTGCTTCCATTTGGTAAATGAGGTTCCGTCTCTCCAGCAGTCTCAGCGGAAGACCTAGGAGCTGCGGTCATGGCTCCACCTGTCTCAGTTCTCTGGCTGTGGAGAAACTCTGTCAACCCTAATCTTAATAGTTCTCCCAATGAACCCTCATTCTCTCCAAAGATATTGCAGCTCTGACTACCAGAGGAAGACCAAGCAACCGCACTAGTCACCTGTCTTCCCCCTCTACTCTTCATCTTCTTGATTTGTGCCCTTGCACGAAAGGTTGTGAAATATTGGACCCAATCACTTCCAGGTGAAAACTGCTGTCTTTCTGAGACCGTGTGGGACGCAGTTTGGATTGTACACATGGCCTACGTGTAAGTCCTCTGGACATGTGAACTCCAGATAGACACGTCGCCAAATTCATGTCACTCTTTCCTTATCTCCTTTCCTGCTGCTACCATATTAGCCTTCCCACTGGCTCTCAAATGTTCCCGAGCTCTCTCACACTTTAGTAGTTCCTCATGTGCAATGCTTCAGGCCACATGTCCTTCCTCTTTCCCTTTATTCTTTGGCTCCTTCTCAACCTCTGAAGTTGTGGTCAATGTACTTTTTATCTGGTGCTGTTTTAGTTACTATTCTGTCATTGCTGGGACAAATACCCGACACACAAGCTTAGGGGAGGAAAGGTTTATTTAGCTCACAGTTTCTGGAGGTTTCAAGATGCTGCCCCCAGAGCTTGATAGGGTCTGGAGGAGGGGCTGGGAGCTGCCATGTCCAGGAGGATCTGCTCCACACCTCCGCGCGAAACCACCGCCTTGGACGGGTGGCACTGTGACAGAGCCTCCGGACAACTTAACGGTTCGGGCCTCTCTTGGCCACACCCCCTCAAGCCCCGCCCCTCGAGCCTTGCGCTTGACAGCCCCACCCCTCAAGCTGCATGCTTGACAGCCCCATGATTTCCATGAGGCTTTGGGGGGACAACTAGATACAAGCCACAACAGGTGCTCTTACTTCATTCTTTATAGAACTTACCAGAGTCGGGGTTATTTTACAGACAATTTTGGTTTGCGTATTCTAAAATCTCGTTCCTTGGTAGAATATATGTCAACTGCAGACAGAGAGCACAGTATCTCACCAACCAGAAGTGGTATTTTCTCATGCCTGGCAAGCATAAGGCTCACAATTAATACTTGTATATTGAATGAATGATTATTTGTCATCTGAAAGGCAGGCTCTTGGGACTCCTCCTCAAATTTAATCAAATATCTTAAAGCAAGTTATTGATTGTTTTCTTGAATTAAACATGAATAATAACCTACTGTATTGTATTTTTTAACACTGATGAGCTAACTCAAGTTAAATACAAAGCAGTTTTTCTCTGAGTATACAGTCAATAGCACAGGTGTTGTTCCTTTTTGGGACTCAGGGTCACATCAGAAAGTACAGAGGAAGCTACCTTAGATGATTTCTGGATTTTCATGTCACTTGTCATTTTTTCCTGAAATTTGAATTAATCGTAGCTTCTAGTCCGTTCTGAGTCCTTCTTCATACCGAGTTCCATAGAGAAAAGTACAATGTGAGACTTGAAGGAGAAGCTGGTTATGAAGAACTACAAATGCAGACCCAGCCCAAGGAAGATGAGGAGAACGTGGCAGCATTGGGCAGTGGCGTGGAAGCCTATGGGCTCCTCAGAAGGCCAAGAGAAAGAGATGAACATTTTTCCTGTGCTAAGAGGAGGGTTCATGGCGGTGACATCATTCTTGTTGGACTTTGGGAATAAAATCACATCACCATGAGAAAAAAGAAAAGAGAGACCACAGAAAAGAAGCAGCCTGACCCAGCATCCTTGACAGATTTCAGCTGTCTTGCGCCCACCAGACCTTCCACCCCGCGAGCCCAGCGGCCACGGGTCCCTCACTTGGCTTTTGCTGCTGCCCTCTGGCTGGTTGTTCTATGCAAGAGAACCGAATCTGAGCATTGGCGTGCTTTTCCTAGAGGTGGTTCGCTGACAATAGGAGATGTTCTTGGATCTGGGATTTTGAACTTGGCTCTGTGCTGCCTGCTGCTCCTTGCAGACCCTGAGTTAAGGAGGAGGCCCGGGTCTGGCTTTATCCCCTTCCACCAGTTGAAGCTTGCACTGGGAAGACCCGTTTCCTTGTATTGTGCTGGTCCTGAAGAGCTGATGCTGTCTCCCTGCACCCTATGAGGATAAACTTCCAGTTTTCCAGCAGTCTCTGCAGTGGAGGGGGGGTGGGTGTCCAGGATGCCCTGGCTGGGCTCAAAGACTGCAGAGTGGAGTGGGGAACCTCTGTATGGGTGGCTGTGACACAGAGCTCACCTCCTAGAGTGCTGTGTGTGCTCCGAGAACCTTTCCTCCAGAATGGACTCACTTTCATTGCTGGAAACCACTCTCTCCTATTTGGTCCATGACCAAGCATTTGCAACAGGGGAGGTCTGCCGAGGTGCCCGTCGTCTCAGAGAGGAGGGGCAGCCTCAAGATGGCGCATGGGGCTCCTCCTGCTTGCTAGCACCCAGTACTGAAGGAAGCTATCGTTTGGGTCTCAAACCAAAGCGCCACAATGCATTATGGTGGCACTAGGAGGAGGCTGGGGCTTCCTGGAGGACCAGGCAAACCAGACATCATAGCTCCCTGCAGGAACAGAAGGACGTGAGAGCCCTTCCTCCCTTCCTCCCACATCCTGCCCCAGGACTGCCCGAATCCTCTTTCTTCACAGCCTCCTACTTCCATACACAGCTGGTTCTTTTTTTTTTTTTTTTTAAGTGTATTTAGTACAGGGTCTACAGGGTCTCACTACATAGATTGGACTCATAGTGATCTCCTGCTTTCAGCCTCCCAAGCTCTGGGATTGTAAGTGCACACCACCATGTCCAGTCTCCATCGGTATCTCAGAATGCCCTGCAGGCAAGGCTGGCAAGGCAGGCTGGGAATGGAACACCCAACCCCTGTGTCTGCCTAAGCAGACACCTTAATCTACTGAGCTGTTTGGCCTGCCCTCACAGCTGGTTCTAAGAATCCATGATTTCGCAAACTAGTGATTGAACATATTTCTCAAGTCTTCATCTGTGCTAAATACTGCAGAGACGTTTCCTTGTCATCATTTCCTAAACATCACAGTGTCCCAGCTACAGTGTTTATACCACATTAAGCACTATACGTAACAGAGATGATATCAAGTAGGCAAGAGGCTGTGTGAGAGACACGTGCTCATACCGCTCCACATACAAGGGATGGGAGCATCCTGTGGTACCCATGATGGGCTCCGTCTAGGCAGGACGACGTAGGCACTAACTTCTCACTAAATATCTGGACTGAAAGCAAGGACAAGAGCAGAGGGAGGTGCAGTGGCCACTGAAACGAGTGTGACAGCCTAATTGACTGGGACTTGGTCGTGATGCAGAGTTCGGGAGGCTGAGAAGACCTGGATTTCTATGCACAAGAGAAGGCCAGGACCTTGAGAACCTCCTCTGCCTAGTGGGGGAGGCTGGGACCAGGGTGCAGGCTCTCAGAGGATCTTCCAGGAGAGAGAGACATCAGACCTTGGGGACTGCAGCCTGGTGACCCATTTGTGAGAGGCACTTGGCCAATAGCTTTTTTGTTGTTGTTGTTCAGCAAAGGATCTCACTGTGTGGCGCAGGCTGGCCTCAAGCTCATCTTGACCCTTCCACCATGCCCACCAAGTGCTGGGATGCCAAGCCTGTGCCTCCTGGACAGGCAGCTAGAATCTAACTTCACAGCCTTCCTGGTCTACCAGCATGGCTGCCTCTTCCTACATTAGCTTTTGGTTCTTTTGTTTGTGCCCTGGGGAAGGACTGTTGTGCAGGGACAGTCAGCGAAGACCAAGGGACAAGATCAGAGGGGCTGGGTGGAGAAAGCTGTAGGACCAAGGATGGAGAGGAAGAGGAGGCCACTGGGGGTGCAGCATGGGATGCTCCTGATTCGGAAAACCTACAGTAACATTGAGGCCCCAGAGAGCCTGCGATGGGGACCCAAGGCTGCACTGTAGACTGAAGGAGGGGTCCAAAGGGACTTATGTGTCACCAAGCCAAACAGAACGAGTCTTCCAGGCCACCAGACTCGTAGCTCAACTAGTACAGACTGCACATGGGCAGGCCCGAGCTGTGAGCCCCCGGCGGTGGGTGTTGGCCTTTTCTCAGACACCCTCCAGCCCCGAGCACCCCAGATGCCCCACCTTTCTAGCGCAGTTACTCTCCTCATGCCCCTGACCCTGTGCAGTCGGATTTGTTGTTCTAGGCTCTGAGCTCTGCTATCCATGAAGTGGGAGATGAGAAATTGCAGATGCCTTCAGGCTGGTGGGGGAGCGGTGAGGAAGCGAGCTCAGTGTCCTGGACTTAGGAAGAGGACCAAACCTAACAAGAGACACAACTCCACTCCAGGAGGCTTGCCGGCCGCGTTGGCTCGTTCATTCACTCATTTGTCGTCCAACCCCAGCCCTCCGGGACCTCCCCCATCCCCGCCCCCAGCAGGCCTTGCTGCACAGTGATGCCTCCACTGCAGTCCAGCTGGACACCTCGGAGGGGCCCTTGCACCCCGAGCCCTCATCTGTCCCTGTCCTCCTCTCTTTGCCTTCCCAATGGTACTTTTTTTTTTATTTCAGAAGAAAACTTATGAAAATTGTTGAAATGCACACCACAAAGCAAAACCTTATTTTTTTTTAACATTCGGTGGGAGCTCCTCACCCCCAACCCCCCAAAAAAGGCAGCCATGTCAAAGCCACTGTCTCCCCCCTTTGACATTCACGCCGTGCTCAGAGTCAGCTGGGGTCTCGCCTCTGACAAATTTGCATCTCTTTGAATGTGACGCTTGAAAAAAGCCAGAGCCGCTAGATTAAATTTTTTTTTTCCGTCGAGAAAATGAGAAAAGCCTCTATCTCTCGGCAGAGTCTACTGGGAAGATCTTTATTCTGATTCTTGTTAGAATTGTTTATCACTCTGACAGGCCAGACTCGGACGAGATAAAGGCTCGGCGGCATCACGGGGCCTGACAGTGGTAGGACATGCAGAAAAATGAAAGGAGCAGGAGAAAATATTATTAATAGATGCCGACTTGCTTTGCCTGCGTGGCACGTCAGGGAAGGGAGAGGGAGCCGCGGCTTGATTGCAGGCCTATGAAGTTCTGTCCAAAAAAGAAGATATTTTTCATTAAGTGATAGAAGGGCCTTTTTCATGTTCTTTCCTGAGGAGCTGATAACTTATGCAGTTTATTCTAACCCTGCTGATTTCTGTCAGGGGAAGCAAACTCCTGAAAGATGGCTCCGACTTGTCCTTTTCAGGAGAGGAGGCCAGCTTGCCAGACTCTCGAGCAGAGGCCACAGCCCAGCCCCGCTGGCTCCCGGTCCCTGCACTGCCGTGGTGTGCGCCTGTGAGCACAGCCTGCCCAGAAGATGGAGGATGGAAGACAGAGCCCAGGTGGTTGCAATGCCTTCTGCCTCCCTGGGGCCTCCCTGCTGGCCCCAGGGTTTCCCTGCCAGTTCCTGCCGCACGTTCACCGCAGGCCTGTGGGGCCAAGCCACTTTAGCAGAAAGCGCTCTCCGTGTCTCCTGTGTGAGGGTTCCTGGGCCACGCCACTGCTGACCAGGCTGCTCTGACTGAAAGCCATGCATAGTGTCCTCACTGACAGAAATCTGCTAATTCTGAGGTTGGAAGTTAAGGACAAGGCCAGCACATTGCTCCGGAGACCTCCCAGGGCTTGCAGATGGTGGCCTCCTGACGGGCCCTTGCCTGCACTCGCCTCTGACTGCTCATCCTTACACTGCTACTCTCTCCTGAGAATGCCAGGAGGTGGTGGTGGGGCTAGGATACAGCAGAGCAGTTGGGGAAAGAAACAATGGAGCCATTGCAGCTGGGCCCTGGTTCTCTCCTGGACCTGGGAGGCAGAATTAGAGTGGGACCTGAGGCCTCCCTTGCCTTGCCATGTCCTTAAGGCACCCAAGGAATGGCTTATCAGCCAGGCTTTGGCTCAAGGCCTCAGACCCCAAGGGAAGTGCAGTGGGCCACGGTGGAGAGGAGCTGCGGAGGCGAATCAGTGCTGGAGTGAGCAGCAGAGACCCGATCCTCTGGGCCTCAGCTCCTGCAGGGGTGACAGTGTTTCTGCCATGGCCCAAACCACACAGGGATCAGACGGACACAGATCTGACCTGTCCTGGAGGATGTGTGGGTTGTAGGCAGGGTCATACCTGTTCAGGGGTGGGTCTGCCCAGGATCTTCTGACCAGAGGGAGGCACTGCTGGGGTGCAGCCAGGGGGGGTCACTTGTGCAGTCTGGATCCAGCTTTGGCTTGGCTGTGCATTGAACAGGAGTGCAAAGGGGCTGCTGGTGGAGGCTGGCGGGACCAGCTGAGCTCCCTTTGCAAAGAAGCTCTGATTCTGAGCCTCTTCTTTCCTCCAACCAGAAGGAAGCCAGGAGCCTGGCAGAGCGCTCTGCAAGGACTTCTCTGTGACTCCTTCCACATTCAGGACCCCAGACTTCCCAGCCGCTGACAGTCGGGGTAGGAGCAGGGGAAACAGCAGTTAGGCTGGAGGATGTAACAGATGTGGTCCAAGCATCTGTATCCCTGGGGGGGTCCATGGAGCTTTCAAAAACTGGGACATCTGCAAATGATCTTGGATGTGACAGTGACACTTGCCTTGCCGGTCCCATTTACTCCTTTAGAACATGCTTCATCCTTCTAAGACTCAGTGCCCTCTTTTGTAAGATGCAAGTGATTATAATGGGAATAGCTGCGATTATTAAATGAAGTCCGTACATCTGTGGCATGTGCGTTGGAGTGATGCCCAGGTAGTGGCTGTGGTGCGGCTGTTGTCACTGAGGACAATGGAGATGATGGTGGAGACAGTCATTTGCTCCACACATACCCACCGCCTGACCCATGCCAGGCCCTGGGCTTGGTCATTCTGTTCTTTATTTCATTTGAGGCTCACGACAGCTTTAGTGAGCAGGCATCAACCACATTTTATAGATGAGGACCACAGCAGATAAAGGGAAATCAGGGACCACTCTTGGGGGTAACACAACCTACAAGAGACATACTGGCTGGGATGCCACTGGGTGTTGGTGGTAGAGTCTTGTAGAGTCTTTCATTTCACCACATGAACTAGTGAAAATTACCAAATGTCCCAGGAGGTTGGAAAATCCAAGAGGATGTCCTCACTCTACCATCTTGGCCTACTGGGTGCAAAGTCACAAGATGAATCATACGGACTGGTAGGAATTCCTTTAGTCCTTACAGACCTTAAAGCCTATTGATGAAAAAGACACCCAAAAAGAGCTGGAGGATCCCGAGCATTTTCTGACATGGATAGAGAAGTGTTTCCCACAATGGCTGATTCTGGAGAGAAACCTCTGGCTGATGCCTCAGAGGATGGGTTAAAAGGCACTTCCTGTCTGGAGTGTCCCTAACGCCCTCCAGCACAGGAGATTGTCTTTGACAGCTGGGAACTTGATGTTTGTATGTATTGAGGTACCATGGCACAGTGCAGTGTCTGGATATGCATGGCTTTCCTCTTGATTCTCTGAAATGACAGTCTGTGACACATAGGACTGATGCCAAGATGGTGTTCAGTGACTGTCTCTGAGCAGACCTGCTGGGCATGTTGACTTTATGAACCTGCTGGGATCTGCCACCCCACTCAGTCTTGGGCTGGTTCTTCCTACTGGTACAATACAGCTGAGCTAGGTCACAAGAGACTCGAAGTGAACAGGAAACTAGAAGGTCAAGTGTGGGGCCAAGCAGTGACACACAAAGACATGCCACATCACCTTTGAGCACTCTCCTACTGGAGGATGTTTTCCAGTGCATGTTTTGCTCTGGAGATCTGCAGCATTAACCACAGACAAAGTCAACAGAGGCCAGATACAAAAAAGACAAAAAATAGATCCCAAAGCCACCCAGGTCATTAGCACGGAAAGTCAATTCTCGGAGTGTAATGATTCAGTCTTTTGACCTGACTCTCTGGCACTTAAAACAAATACTCTACCCATACCTGTCAATGATCTAACTGACCAATAGGCATCTTTCGTTCCACAATGACGTTACATGGAAGTTCCAAAATCTTTTTAGACAGGTGATTCCCTAAGTGATCCAAAGACTTCTGCTAAAGGTAATCTTCAGTGAGTGGCCACAGTCGTCTATGAGTCTCCAAGTCAAAAATTATGTGTTATGTGAATCCTATGATCAGTGAGAGGCACTTACACCACTGAAGGAAGAGACCCCACAGCGACAAATGAAATTTTCGACATGATCACATCCAGCGTAGTATGTCTGGTCTGCAGGCACACGGATTCCATACTGGGACACAGGAAGCACTGTCCTCTAACCTGTAGCTCTGCTATCTATCAGCATTTCCCTCCTAGTTTTCATCTAACCCCAGAAGGGGATGGAGAGTATGAGGAGGACCTGCTGTCCCTCAGAACTCAGCAGAAGTGACACTCATCCCTCAACCCATGCCAATAGCAAGAGGTAATGCCATGGCCAACGTGAGGACACTGGGAAATGCGTCCAAGTGTGTGCAGAGGCAGGAGGGGATGTGGGCATCTCACAAATGGCTGTTCTTCTCTGCTTTGCAGTGTGCATGTGTATGCGTGTGTGTGTGTGTGTGTTGTTGTTGTGTTTTTTCCAACATAGATTTGCAAAGATGACAGACATAAATGGTTTAGAAATCACTTCAATAATTATTTTTTTTGCCAGAGTTTCACAAGATTCTGTTGTTCTTATTGCTTTATTTGTTTATTTATTTATTAGTCTCTTGTTTATTTATTCATCCCTGCCAAGGGGAGCAGAATGTTATTTTGAAGATTTGCTCTGTGCCTGCATTTGGCGGTGCACACCATATCCTTGGCACCTCTCACCAGCTCCAGGAGTGAGGAGCTGCACTTGCGTGGACAGATATGGGCTGCAGGCTCTCTCGAGGACTCTGCACATGATGCTGCAGAGGCCTGCTTTCAAGCTGCATTGACCCGGTGGCTCCCCCACTGGCCTCCTGATCTGGCCACGGAGAGAAGGCCTTCGCCTCCCAAGGCCGTGAAGTTCTCTAGAAGGAGGACCCAGGGCAGTGTGGCTGCACAGTGTGGCCCAGGGAGGTCCCCACTGTCATGCAGAAATGGGCTCACTGGTGTTTCCCAGTCAGGACTCTTCTGGTTTCTCTGGTGTTTTCTTTCCTGTTGATGATCATGTTGGCAGGAGAAATTTTCTACTGCAAGAAAAGTCATGAACAAGGAACTCGCAGTGACATCCAGAAGCCCACGTCATGCCCCACTGATGAGAGAGAACTGAAAGTTAGATTAATACCTCAAAGACAGCAGCACCTCGAGGTGCCAGGGGCTCAGCTCTCCATGGCTCCAGCCAGCATGGCCATGAATTGCAGAGTCCTCATCATCCTACTTTTCAAGGGGAGCAAAATGTAAAATTGCCACTTTAAACATTGCATCAAGAAAAAAAAATCAAACCGGTCACCACAGCAGCTTGGATTCATAACCTGGGATAGCAGGGTTGGGCCCTGGGCATCAGTGGGTCCATCTGCCTCAGGTCAGCTGACACTTAGCTTTTGCCTCTCACCCCCACAGTCTCTGCCCATTGTCCTGCAGACAAAGCCGCAGCTCTGCCAGGGAAGCAGATGCCCTGAACTCCTGCTTGGCACAAGGCAGGCATGGAAGGGGTAGAAGAGAGAGGCAGCAGCTCACTCGGAGGTCTTCGGGGAAGCCTAGTTCTCTGACTAGGAGCCATGGAGAAGTGCAGATGTGTGCTCCTCTGCATTGGCAATCGAGCTGGTGGAGCCACACAAGATGTACAAAGCTTTCCCCATCTTTGGAGGAGCCCTGTCCTCACTGTTGCTGGGCATGGCTGTGGCACCTCTGGGGGAGTTCCGGCTCTTGAGCATTGTTTCCTAGCTCCAGTGCAGATTCCTCAGCCTGCTGGCACAGAACCTTCATTTCATAGGCACAGACATTCCAGATTCCACCACTGACCTCTGGGCCTTCCCAGAGCAGATCTGTGAAGCAGGCCTGCTTTAGACATTGCCATGGGATCCAGGTTTCCACTGGGACTTACGGGAGGCACTGCTGTGAGCTCTGGGTCTTCAGCTGGACTCATGCAGGACATTGCTGTGGGACTCAGGCCCTCAGCTGGATTCTTTGGTCTTTAGTGTGTGGGCAGACTGGCTGCACTCACTATAAATAATTCATTGGATGATTCATTATAAAACAATCATATAAATATGTTCTGTATTGTATTGTTCACCTTATAAAATCCAAAACCATGATGGAGATTATAGTAAATGATTATTAATTTTGGTTCATAATCAACCACCCCAGAATTCAGTGGTTCAAGCCACAGTGATTTGTGCCTATGTCTCATCTTGTATAAAGCTGGTCAAGGCTGGGCTCAGCTGGGCAGTTCAACTACAGTAGCTCTTGGCATCATTCTCACTTTAGGTCTATGGATGGGGGTGGCAGTGGCTCTCCTGTGCTGTGTCTCTCATTTTCTGTGGAGAAGTGAGCTTGCTGAGATGTGTTCTTCTCATGGCAATGACAGAAGTGCAATAAAGCAAATGCCATCTCAAAGTATCTTTGAAGTCCTTGCTCATACCACAAAGATGGCTGCCTGCTGATCAAACCAGGTATGAGCATGAACAGGCATTCAGTGGAGAAGAGGATTCCTCATCTTGGACATGGAGCGGGGCAAGAACATATATGTAGTGTGATTGAAAACAAAGATGAGGTTCAATTTTTAAAAATCATAGAAAAATGCTATTTACTTTTGGGTGTTGATTTTGTATCCTGCTATGCTACTGAATTTGCATATTAATTCTAGTAGCTTCTTGGTGGAGTTTTTTTTTTGTCTTTCAAATAGATTATCATGTCATCATCTGCAAATAATGATAGTTTAATTTCTTCTTTGCCTATTGTTATTCCTTTTATTTCTCTCTCTTGTCTAATGGCTCTAGCTAATGGTTCAAGAACTATACTGAATAAGAGTGGTGATAGAGGACATCCTTGTCTTGTACCAGATCTTAGAGAAAAAGACTTCAGTTTTCCCCCATTTAGAATTACGTTGGCCATTGGATTGTCATAGATGGCTTTTATCAAATTGAGGTAGAGACCATCTACTTCAATTTTCTGTAGTACTTTGAACATGAATGAGTGTTGGAGTTTGTCAAAAGCCTTTTCTGCATTGAGATGATCATGTGGTTTTTGCATTTGGCTCTATTGATATAATGTATTACATTTATAGATTTGTGCATATTGAACCATCCTTGTATCCCTGGGATGGATCTTATCTGGTCATGATTTATATTTGTATCAATAGTGTTTAGAAAACTTATTATGTCTGCAACTTGTACTCTGAACAACTACTATGAAGACAGAAGTATGCATTGTATTAATTATTGGGGCTGTCCTACTAATGTGTTTTGAAAGTGTCTCATTGTTATTTCTTATTAAAAATAATAAAAAATGAAAAATAAAGTCAAACTAAGTTGTGAGAAGAAAAAAATACAGAAAAATACATATTGTCAGTAACAACATTAAAGATCTTCCCTCCCTATTTTAAATAAACATATCTCATTGTTCTTGCTATCTTCTGAAGCAGTTCTAGAAGTCCTCTTTTAAGAGCATCTTGAGCTCTTACCTTAATATTGTTAATTGATTCAAAATGTTTATCTTTCATGGTCATTTTGAGTTGAGGGAAGAGACAGCAGTCACACAGTGCTGGACTGGGTGGATAAGGCAGGTGTTTTGAAAGTGTCTCATTGTTATTTCTTATTAAAAATAAGAAATGGCCTTGACAGCCTGCTTTCCTCTTCGATGGCACTCAGCAGCAGTGGCATTTGCTCTGTTTTAAATTAGGCTTTGTAAAGACAGTTAGGAAAGAAAACTTCTAGAGCTGCTTCAGAAAGTGACAAAAATGATGGTGTGCTTTGAAGCAAAGGGGGAGAATTTTGAGAGGGATTAATAGTAAAGCGACTTTTATTATAATGTCTAAAATGGCCAGTTCTGCTGATAACCCATTACTATTATAAACTATCAGTACTTTGGGTTATTTTGAGAAATTCACGCACCTACAATATTTGAATGCCAGTGGAACACCCATCTCTGACAAAACAAAACAAACAAGGGGGATATAAATGAAAGACCATTATGTAGTGAAAAAATAGCTAGGATAGATATGCAACTACCTTCTCTTAGTTCAATGAGAAGAAAGATTTGTACTGATCATGTTTAGATAAAATACCCTGTCTGCACCTGGTACTCTGAACAACTACTATGAAGACAATAATATGCAATGTATTAATTGTAACTAATCTGTTTTG
>PVKN010000512.1:0-73838 GCA_004027915.1 Capromys pilorides
AATCAATAATTATACAGTGTATTAAGACTGTAGACAAATATTTAAATGTGAAAGATGTAGACAGCGAATTTTAGAGAAATATTTCTGAAATGAACACATAGCATGAGATTAATAACAGATTGCACATTATAAATTATTTAAAAACAAATGAATATAACAAAAATTGTTTACAATAAAAATGAAGAATTTACAGATAAGTCATAAAATAGTTCACTCTATCCCAAAATTAAGAAACTTATATTCATGTAATTAGAATTCTCAAAGTAGAAAGGGATAGACAATAAATATTTTAAATTTCTGAATTTAATTGAGCTTACAGTACCATATTTCCAAGAAAAATGAACTTATTGCACAAGAAATTTGAATAAAATCATACCGAGATACACAAAAATGGAATTGTCCAAAACTAACTGTAAAGAAAAAAATCATTAAAGCATGTACATAAAATATTAGCCATGGAAGAACAAAATTAAAGAGCATCTTATTCCAGATTAGAAAAAAAAAAGAGCAAGTGGGTAAGAAACTAGACTAATTCAAAAGATCGAAGAAAAAAAAATTTGTCCTCACTGAATTTTATATTTAGCAATCATACCTTCGAAAACTAAAAGCAAAATATTTTCCAGTTTTACAAACTCGAAATATTCTAATACCTCCAGACACAGCACACAGAAAAAACAAAGAGCATAATCCAGAAGGCAAGCAAAGTTGCTGTACGGTCCTGGATAAAGAATAAAGAGCTCTCAGAATGGCAGTCATGCAGGACTACGTAAAATATATTAGATGAAGCCATTTAAAAGGTCACTGAAGATTTCTACAAAACAGTATCAATCTTATGTCAGGTGATACGCATATTTTTTTCATGTGTGCGTGCATGTGTGTGTGTGTATAAAAGACAAGAAGTAATATAAAGTCAGTGGAAAATGGAAATATACTCTTAAAAGTTTCTGATACTAGGAGAAAATATACTATGTCTCATCAGTAGATTGTAAGTCAGATATAGTATAAAATTAAAACAAAATTAAAATTAAACAATATTCAGAAAATTAATTATTAATTAAAAACTAAGTATTTCAAAACAATATTCCAAAATTAAAATTAAATTGTGAATCCAACTAAGAGGCCAGAATGCTCTACAAATGGACTTCTCCTGCACCCTATGAGTCATGATTCTGTCTTGGTGTACAGGGTGATTATCAAGCAGATAGCAGTAGCTCAGTCCCACAGGTGACACCTGGCCACCAGTAAGCGTCATGGATACGGTCCACATCCACAACATACTAGAACTTGGTATGATATCCTATCCCCAAATGTTAGAAGTGTTGGTCACATATTTGCCATTTCAGTATTTATGCTATTATTGTTTTTTTTATATTATGGCCAGCTCAGTCTGCCCTGGGGGTGGGGCTGGCACAGCATGTGGTGCCAGGGATTGAACCATGGTTCCTGTGGTTGCCTAAGCTTGCCTAAGCAGGTGCTTTAGACTGATGAGCCATCTTGCCAGCCCCTATGTTATGTTTTATGCTTAGTAATTCTTTACTGTCATGAAAACTTTTTCTTAGCTGACATTTTTGTATACACTAACCTATTCAAATACTATATGAGTACTGTGAATTGATCACAGATTTGTAACTTGCTTTTAAATTTTCTTGAGATTCATAGCTAAGTTTGTTTTGAGTCTCAGAAGAGACGTGTCTTGGACTTTTGAGACTTTAAGGAAAGAATCCTTTTTTTTGGTTGTATGTACAATGCTATATCATGTTAGGCGATTATGAACCTGTTCTTGTCTATTTGGAGATTAAGCATAATAATAAATATTTGGGTGTTAAGATGATCGGGGGATAGAATGTGACAGTTAAGCTTAATTGTCCATTTCATTGGGTTGGATGCCACCTACGGCAGGAGGTCCCAAATGCCCAGGTCACATACTAGTCCACTAGTCCATAGCCTATGAAGCACTGAGCTACACAGTAAGAGGGGCAGAAAGCAACCAACTGAGGTTTCATCTGTATTAACAGTCATTGTATACTCCTTTGAGTCATCCAGAAACCAACCATACTCCCCTACCTCCACAAATTTTCTCCTACAAGATTGGTCCATGATGTCAAAAGGGTTGATACCAATGGCCTAGGGCTGCAGCAGGCCGCATCACTGAAAGCTCTAAAAGGTTCACCATCACTGGCCTACAGAAGTAGCAGAGGATGCTTCTGGATGAGCCACGAGGATGAACTGCGAGGGGTGTGTCCTTGCAGCCCACATCTGGCCCTTGGCCCTGCCTCCCTGGCACTGCTCCCAGCTGCTTCCAGCTGCCATGGAGTACCTCTGCTCTGCCATGTCCTTCTCTCATGATGTCTCTACACTGGAGCCAGCATCCATGGACTGAACACTCCGAAACTGTAAGCCAAAGCCAAAAATAAATCACTTTCTTCTTTAACTTGTGTATGTCAGATATTTGGTCTTGGTGACAGGAAATACGACCAACACACCAGCCCAAAAGAGCCATAGACTTGGTGTGCTTAGTCTTAGATCCTATCACCCCTCTTTTTCCTTAGAACTTTTCTTCTAATTATCAACTCCCCTTCACATTTTTCACTTATTTTCATTTTGCAGCAGTATGACTAAACACAGAGCTTTTGTACTATGCTATAACTCCAGCCCCTTTTATTTTGAGAGAAGGCCTCTCTTTTCTAAGTGGCCCAAGCTGGGCTTGAATTTGTCAATCCTCCTACCTCAGCCTCCCAGACTGCTGGGTTTACAGTTGTGTAGTACCATTCACGGCTTTTACCTATGTTCTTACATGATATGATTAAATAGTACAGTGAATGTTTCTTTTTTTTTTTTTTTTTCTGTATTTAGTACTGAGTCTACAGAGTCTCACTATGTAGATCAGACTTGTGATCCTCCTGTTTTTCACCCTCCCAAGTGATGGGAATAGAAGCATGTACCACCACACCCAGACTCAATCATCCTCTCAGCATCTCATCATGCTCCGGGGCAGGCCCGGCATAGAAGGCTGGGAATGAAACCCTGGCCCCTGCGTCTGCCTAGGTAGGCGCTTTAATCTATTATCTGGCTGGCCCTCATAAATTTTTTAAAGTTACTACAAGACACAATGTTATTAAGACCTCTCAAAATACACTCCTTCATTTTCCCATTGAACACACTAATCCTATCCTTCCTTCCACTTTCTGAGGCAGTCTCAAAGTTCTCTTTTGTCAGTGTCTTTAGTTGCACTATTGTGGCTGCCTCAATGTCCTAGATTTTTCCAAAATACTGTTTCAGTCATTTTGACTTCAAGGAACAGCCAGAAGCTGCAGGGTGCCAAATCAAGTGATTAAGGTAGATGAGGACACATAGTATTTTTATTTGACAGAAACTGCTGTAAGTGTAAATTGCTTCAAAAAGCGGTTAGAATGAGAAGTGCATTGAGAACAAAGAGGAGTATACTGAGGGCTATTTATGGCAATATGTCTTTTATTGTAATTTTTATTATACACCCACTGTATTTTCTGATCATGTCTACTACATGCACTAGCTTGTATTCCATATAAGTAAATTCCCACAAAGCTTGCTCAAATGCCCTATTCATATCTCTCATTGCACTATCATTTTTTTTAAAAGTTAATTATTTCTTAATTTTTTATTCCTAGTATCACTACCACAATTTCTAGGGCAATATACCTGATGTGATGAAAAGAAAGAAAAAGACAACACTACAACAGACAAAAGACCTCAGGAATGTGCATCTAATTGACGCTACATTGCATTACTCCACAGCTGCACTTTTAGCAAACTGTGGCTAGGCTAGGACAGTCCTGAACCAGCAGAGTTTCCTGCTTAAGCTGCAGTAGCTTTTCCAACTGTGGATCATCCTTCCTTCTGTGGCAGTTTTACAGTTCCTCTGATGCACTTGGGACGACTGTCTCAAAGTAACCTGCAGCTTTCCTGACAACTCCTCGCTCTCCTGCTAAGAACTGTAGCCCCTTTTCATTGCTTTTTAAAACCTTCTGCTACCATAGCCACCACCTCCATCACCAGATCCATAACCACCACTACAGGGACTCCCAGAGCTTCTTCCACCAAAACTGCCCCCATTCATGGGTCCATAATTTGACTGCTGTTGTCCACTATAATTTCCAAAATCATTAGTTTGCACCACCACCACAGTTCCCACCATGAAAATTTTCTCCTTCATTGTAACCATCATATCCTCCTCCACTACCACCGTATCACCACCTTGGTTTCCCTATCCTGGTCCACCACCACACCTTCCTCTACTACTGTAACCAGGACCATAGTTTCCACCATCACTTCCAAATGTATTATATCCACCATCGCCTCTTCCATAACTACCTCTGCCGCCACCTTCTCTACCACCATAGCCTCCTCTTCTACCAAAGTTTCCACTGCAGCCAAAATTCCCTCTACCATTTCCAAAGTTTCCTCCACAACCCATTAACTTCCCAGATCCATATCTATGGTCTCTTTGTGGTCCATCTCTTCTTTAGAAAGGGCCTTTTACACTTCACAATTATGCCCATTAACAGCGTGGTATTTCTGAACAACAATTTTATCAAATGTATTGTAATCATCAAAAGTTACAAAAGCAAATCTCCTTTTCCCACTTTGCCTGTCTTTTGTAACTTCTATGGTTTCAATTTTGCCATATTTTTCAAAGTAGTCTCTCAAATTATATTCTTCCATATCTTCTTTAATACCACCAACAAAAATCTTCTTCCCTGTTAGACGGGCACAGGCTTTGCTGAATCCTCTCTAGAAACAGCTCTCTTGGGCTCCCCTACAGGCCCATCACCTCGTGTGGTTCAGCACATATTGCTGCATCCACCTCTTCAACACAAGAGTACGTCTCTGGAGCGCTTCCTTCCGGGATCTCTCATTACCACACAATCTGTGAGTGTGCCTCACTTTTTAAAGTGTTCTCTTAAACTATTATCGATAGTTTCAAAGCTCAGCCCACCAATGAACAGCTTCCTCAACTGCTCTGTCCTTTGGATCATGGCCCTCTTCCCTCCAGGGGTGACAGCCAGGCTGAGGGCAACCGGCAGCAGTTTTACCTCCATTTTGAGACTGGACTCCTCTTTCAATGAATTCAATAATCTGCACTATTATTTTAAACAGATAAGCCTGTAATATATGATGTTCTCACACATCCTTCCCAATTAGAATGCAAATTCCTCCACTGCAGGAACTGTATCTTGTAAAAGGAACACCTTTTATGTTATGAGCACTCAAGTTACATGTAAAGTAACAAAGAATAAGTACACGAGGTAGTATTTTATATAGCATGGTATGAACCAAAAATGTCCCTCAAAAGACTCATACATTCAGAGGTGGGGCATTGGGAAGGCAACTGGATCACAGGGATACTGACCTCAGGAGCAGATGAATGTACGGTCACAGGGTCAGGAGGTGTGGTTTGGCCAAGGGAAGGAGGTCCCTGGAGGCACAGCCTGGGAAGGCACATTCTGTCTCCCAGCCACTCCTTCCTCTGGCTCTTCTTCCTCTCTCCACTTACCAGCTGTCCCGAAGGGAAGAACTGTCCTCCGATGAACCCTTCCACTACCTGTCGGCCCAGGAGCCAGCCAACTACGGACTGAAACCTCTGAAACCATGAGCCAAGGTAAACCTTTTCTCCTTTAACTTGCACATGTTTTTCTTTCTTTTTGTGATGCTGGGGATTGAACCAAGGGCCTTGGGCATGCCAAGCAGGCCTTGTACCACTGAGCTACAGCCTAAGCCCGCTCCTTTAACTTGGATAAGTTATTAAGTATTTTGCCCAAGTGATGAAGAGCTAATTAATATGCTGTATGTGATAAATACATACCACTTATTAATTTAAAAATACATAAAAAGTTTAAAATTACACGCAAAGTTTTTAAGAATACTAGCTATTTTCTGTATTTAAGATGAACATGATAACTGGACATGGAGCCACACACCTGTAATCCCTACACTGGGAAAGTGAGGGATGTGCTGGAGGAGGAGGGCTGCCTAATTTGAACACAGTGAGACTCTGTTTCAGGCAAAACAAAACAAAAAAAATGTTTAAAGTGCTTACTAATAGCAGCCAAAACAGTGAGTGCTTACCATGTACCAGGTACTACTCTAAAAATTTTATCTATAATAAGCATCAAACACAACCAGCCTCTAAGGTTGATAAGCACTTGCCTATTTCATAAAAGGATGCACAGAAAGATAAATCACACACCCAAGGTCCCAACAAGTAACTAAGCTTGGGTTTGAACCAGGCAATCTAGCACTTAAATCTATTAAGTTTTATCTCCAACTTAATATTAGGTAACTGAGGAAAAATTTAACTATAAATAGAAAAACTATCTATTACAGAAGCCTCAGGGTCTGTAAGAATAAATTCTCCTTAAGCCAGGCATGGTAGCACAAGCCTGTAGTAACAGTACTCTGTGAGGCTGAGGCAGGAGGACTGCATATTCATGTCCAGCCTGCACAGCTTGGCAAGATCTGTCTCAGACAGGGTGTGTGGGGGTGGGGGGTGTGTCTCAGTGTGATGGTCCTGGATTCCAGCATGCAACCAACCAATTCTCTCTGGGCCTGTAATTTTGAGTCGTTTTTCTCCAGAGGCACACACAATATAAAATATACTGAAGGAAGTCATAGGATCCGTATTCTAGTCCTAACTTTGTATTGTGATGTGATCTCAAGTAGCATGTCTGACTCACCTTTTCAGACAACAGCTGGATACAGAAATGTGAGCGGGTGAGCGCGTGGAGGCTGCTATAAGGATTTACTTCTTTCTGGACCAAAAGGTCTATTATTCCATCTTCCTCTTGATTTTATTGGGGAGAAAAGAACTAAAATAAATGAATTCATTATCCAGCTGCCAAACTGTCCTAATTCCCACAGTGAGATCTCCAGGCCTGGACCACATTACCTGTGGCCCTAGAACAGAAGACACATTGGGCTTCCGGCCTCTTGGCCCCTCCTGACTCTTCCTCTCCTGGTATAATGGAGAAAAGACAAGGTTCAAGGGCACTAAACTGAGGTTATTCTGACAAAAGGTTTGAGATAGGCACCATGATAAAACCAGAGAGAATAGTAACAAAATCACAACAAGGAGACTGGGCGTGGCGGCACACCCCTGTAATCCCAGCACTTGGGAGGCTGAAAACAGGAGCAGCACTATGAGTCCAATCTGTGTAGTGAGACCCTAAAGACCCTATATTAAATAGGTTAAAAAAAAAACCATCGGTTAAAAAAAAAACATCAACTATTTAGATCCCTAACATTTTTGTTCAGCATACGTTATTCATATTAACTTGCCAACCAAACTCCACTTTTTCCATCACAATGACCCTCGCACCTCCATTTAAGTATCTAGCACACACCTCTAACTTACCATGGTATAAAAATGACCTCAGCCTCCAAATGTCCCTTCCATCCTCCTGCCTTCCTTGTCCCAGTCAATGGCTCCTTTTCTCCCACTGGCTTTTTCACAAGGATGAACAAATCACATCCTTGGCACCACCCTTCCTCCTGCACTACACCAGCCAGCATGTCCTGTTGGCTCTGCCTGGGACCTAAGCCACTTTCCCAGGTTTCAATAACAGCACTCCCTCTGGGTTCTTCTACTCTCTAGGCTATTTCCATTCAGTAACATTCACTGTTACATGTCTGCCAGGGCTTAACGATTGGTATAACCTCTTGGTCCACACTTCTCTGCAACTCTGAGCAATCAACTCTTACTATGGATTTTTCTAAACCCAGACCTCAGCTCACACATTCAACTCCCACTTCCCATTTCTACCAGATATCTCAATTTCAACAAGCTAAAACCCAACACCATTCTCCGTTCTCTACCTCCACTCATACCCCCAAAGTACGCTTCAGTCCTCTGCATGCTTTTGTATTAAGGCACTGTCAAACTGCTCAAGGCAGAAACCTTAGTTTTCCTAAACTTTCCCTTCTTGCACAATCCCTAAGTCTAATCAGTGCATCCAGTTACCTCACCTATCTCCCTTTCCTGTCTTCCTTCCTTCAAATGTATCCTCCAGAAAAAAATGTAACCTTCTGGCTCAAAATTTCCTAGAAATTCTTCCCACTGTCCTAATTCTGTTGATAAAGTTCACCTTGTGGCATGGGCCCCCTTTTTACCCTAGTAATGGCTATGCCTTCACTTACCCACACTACAAGTATGGTGGTCTAACAGCTATCATTCTTTTGGGTAGTCATCTTCATATATTCCTCCAGGAAACTGAAGAGCCTCAAGTATCTCTCTGTTCTCTCACTCCACGGTCTATGTTTATTATAGCTCTTGGTACAATGCACCCTAATCACCTTCCTTTCTCATGTTAGAAGGCTGGAACTCTCCAGGGCCCTGTATTACTTCCTTACAAAGTATTCAATACATGTTTAGCAAATGAATGGATTAATGTAGGGTATGGCAAATCGCAGCCCATGGGCCAAATCTGGCCCACCATCTGTCTGTGCACAGCCTGTTAGCTAGAAATGGGTTGTGTATTTAAAATGACCTGGAATCTTTTAAGAGTAGTATTTACAATTGAGAATGGAATTCAGTAGATCACTTACTAACATTCCTAGGGCACTGCACAGGTTAAAAAAAAAAAAAAAAGCAGTGTTTGAAATTCAAATTTCAATGCCCATACGATTTACTGGCTCTCGGCTACATTTGTCTTGTCTATATATACAGCTTCACTGTTGCTCTTCTCCTACAACCACAGAGTGAAGCAGTTGTAATCCAGACCATATGGCCTACAAATCCACATTTGCTATATAGCCCTGGACAGAAAAGGTTTCCCAACCTCTAAATTAAAATATAAATTACCATGGGCTTTGGTTTCTGATAAAACTTGGCTCAAAATCCTGGTTTTATCACATATTCCATGTGTGACCTAGGACAAATAACCTCTTAACTTCCTGATTTGTAACATAATACAGACCGCACTGGGTTGTTTTGGAATTCTGGTGTGTCCTTTCATTGAGGTCCCTGCTATAAGAACCTTAGTACTGTGATCCCAAGACTGGGTTTGAATTCCGTACCTATCACACACAGTGTCACCTTGAGGTGCTTAGTGTCTTAGTCTAGCAATTAAAACTGAGACCACAATAGATATTTCAAAGGACTGGTAAGAGGATTCAATAAGCTGGCACATGTGAAATGCTGAGCACAGTGCCTGGCACACAGCACTCAACGAATACTTCTACTTACAGGGCAGATGCTTGGTTAATATTAGTCTCTCCCCCTCCTGCCTCTACCCCACCTTCCATGCCCATTCCCAGGAAGCCTACATTTAAAGAAATGAACAAGTAAGTCAAGACTTACAATGAGTGCTGTACAAGGCGGCTTCCAATTCTACGCCCTGCTTCTCAGAAGTTAGACTTCTTTTACCCGGATTCCTTTTCTGTCCTTTGCTCCTAAATATGAACTCCCTGCTCCTGTCTTTCTGCTTCCTTCTTTAGAAATAGTTGATCCCCAGGCTTCAGGGCCACGGGGTACCTAAGCTGGCTTCTGTCTCAGCTTTCCAGCGTAAAATGCTTACGTCTAACCCTGACTGTCTTCTCCTAAGTTCCAGTGCAATGCTGCCCCAATTTCTATCCAATGGACTACCATCACCTAAAATTAAAAAATGTCAAAAGTAGAAAATCATTCTTTTTCCTGTCCCTTTGAAACTTTATTAGTAGAATCTGCTATTTTTCCAGCAACCTGGCTTATATTTCATTCCAGCTCTCTTGCAATGACTTTATCCTATCACCTTTCTCCTTTCTATTCCTACTGCTGCTGACGAAATCATCAGGTCTTTCTCCTTCAAGCCCATTTCAGCAAAAAGCCCTGACCAGTCTCCCTGCCGCAGGCCCTACCCTATTCATCACACACCACTACACTGACTTCTAAAACACACCACTTTCCTTTCTCTGCTTAAAACAAAACACAAAACACACACATTCAAATAGACACATAAGGTACATCTTGCTACTCGGCAGCTCTGACTTAACGAAATAAATACTATATATATGCATACATTTATATGTATAAATATATAAAATATGTATATAAATACATAATGTAATATTATATATATGTATATATATATTTACCTTTCAGATTTTATTTACTCTTTCAGGTTCTTACACCAGTGAGACAACACAATGTCTGTACATGCAGGTCTGATTTAGTTCACTTACTAATATGGTCTCTAGCTGCGCCCATTTACCTACAAAAGCCTCAAGTTTATCTTTTTTAAATGTATGTATGTATATGTATATATACACACATATATATTGCTGAGTAATACTCCATTGAGTAAAAAAAAAAAAAAATCACATCTTTTTTACCCATTCCTGTTGGTGGGCATTTGGGCTGTTTCCAAGATTTAGCTATGTTAAATTATACTGCTATAAACATGGATGTACATATATCACTGTGATTACAATATTTTTTAATTGGTATGAATAGTATGTATTTATACTCGGGCAGTAATTATTCAAATTAAGGCAACAAACTAAGTTCGATCCATTCACAGACATTAATTTTATTAAAAAGACATACAAAGTGACTATAGATCCATTTGTAGTACGGTGGTACAAGATGCTCAACCGATGGGCCAGCTGTGAAAGTAATACTGGTGGTTCAAAGAGGGTGTGTGTTAGTTACCCCAGGGCCTTGTGCATGCTAGGCAAGCACTTTGCCACTGAGCTACATCTTGAGCCCTCTGCTTAAAACTTTGGTGCATTGCACTTCTTGTGTGGCAAGAGAATGAGACTAACCATAGCTCAGGGATCACAATCCTTCGCTTATCTACCTGGCTCCAACCTCCACTTTTAATTTTATCTCCCATGACAAAACATTTACGCAGTGCTTTATCTAGCTCAGAAAACCTTCCATGCACTGGCATTTCATTGCCACAACCTTCTGAGAGCAAAAGAGGCTGAAGGGGCGCTAGTAGACTCTCCCACAGAGGGGAACACAGACTCCTAGCACTAGACCGGAAATCAGAACAAATGTGGCCTTGTCCCACTTCCCCGTCAGAACCTCAGGTGAGTCAACCTGCTAACACAGCTCACTCCTCACACTCACATAAGGGAGTCCTCTGTTTCAGAAACGAGTCTCTCCACTCACCCACTGGCTCCAACACGCCTCATGTTTTCTTAGCTTCTACTCCTCCTGTTATCCTCTCTTGGTAGACACTCAACTCTTAATAAAGGGAACTATTTCTGGTTTGAGGTACAGCTTGGTGGTAGACCACTTGTCTACCAGGTATGAGTTTAAGGTATTGGTTTAAGTTCCAGTACAGCAAAAACAATTTAAAAACAAAATAAATCAAAATAGTATTTCTTCAAGTCTTAATGTTAAGTGACATCTTTAAAACACCTTCACTGACACACAACACGTCTTTCTACCAGCTACCACTATGGAATTTGTAGTAATTTTCATTTAATATTTTGTGTTGTCTCAACCATATTCTGGCTATTTAATTTCACACACTTGGACTTTTCTGCTGTAGCCATAGCATATACCTCTCCAAGAGAGACACTTTCAAGGTTACTCTCAGCACAAATCACAACAGTTTGCACTTCAGAACTCAAAAGTTCTGCATTAGAATTTTAGCACGCCACAATCGGGAAGTAGAATGTAAAATCCAGAAGGTCAGGATCAGTGTTGTTTTTAATGAAACAGAAAACAGAATGCAGTTTTCAAGGTAAAGGCAAATACTATTTCACAAAACTTTCACTTCAGTGGATATGTACGTGATAACCAGATAATACACAATATTTCTTGCTCTGTTCAACTGTTTTTAAGTTTGAAAGCTGCTGGTAGACATAACCCAATTTCTAGGCTCAAAGGTTCTACAACCAAACAAAAGAGATCCGCTTCATAGCAAATCCCTCACCTGTCAGGAAATACCATGGGGGCTGAGGAGGACAAAGGTGAGGTGAAGGTATGGGGATGTGCACAGAAGTGTTCTTAGGGAAGCTTGGAAGGCAATGTGGGACGCTTCTCAGCCTCTGCCATCTGTTACCCAAAAGATTCCTCTACAGCTGTGGGGCTTCTGAAAGATGGCTTTAAAACCTCACTGCCAGTAACGCCAAGGGTAGGGTGAGCAGGCCCTGGCTCTGACTACATGGAGCGCATTTCCACACGTTCCCATCTCAAACACTGCCCTCCAGCCACACAGCTGCTCTGCAGTTTCAAGAACTTCCAACTTTCAGGGCCTCCATATGTATATATCATTTCTCCTTTTAAAGAGCCTCACTTCACTCACTTTTTTTTAAAAGTTCCACCTCACCACTTTCTATTTCCTTAACCTCCTTTATGGGTTTTCCTAAACTTGTCACCTCCTATGACCGAAGCTAGGGTTCTATAAATCTTTCCTGTAAAGAACCAAACAATAAATCTTTTCAACTCAACTCTGCAACTGTAGTACAAAAAGCTCAGTAATATACAAATAAGCAGATGCAGTTGTGTTCCAAGAAAACTTTATTCACAAAAACAGGAGCAAGATACATTTAGCCCATGGACCATAGTTTGCCAACCCCCAGGATAACCCTTAATGCAATCTAGTGTCAAAGGGAGATGCTATTTATTTCACTGTTGCAGTACAGTGCATGACTCCAAATAAACACACATTAAATTGTATGGCGTGAATAAACGGCATTAAGACTGAACAAGGGAGCTGTACTGCTCCCCCTCCTCCTCAGGTGACGGTATCAGATGGGTCATGAAGAGTAAGGCCAACACGAGCAGTTCCATTCAAATGGAAAATGGTCCTCCGATTATTGTGTACCTGTCCCCAGCAATAACAATCTCATACATAAGTGCCTTTGGTCCTGTCTGGGTCCAGACAGACGCTTCTTAAAACAGCAATTTCTGAGTCCTACTGCAGAAACTCAGTGGACCTAGGGTAGGCCAAAAAATCTGAATTTCTATCAAATTTAAATCATACTAACACTGCTGGTCCTGGGACCACAAGGGGGTAGGAGCACCTGACTTCAGCTCCAGTATTTCATTTGTTTAAAAAGTGGAGGCAAGTCTGGGTACAGATGTAGCTCAGTGGCACAATGCCACTGAACTCAGTAAAGGTCCTGAGTTCAATTCCCAGTTCTAAAAAATAAAAAAATAATAGGGCTATGGATATAGCTCGGCGCTGTTAAAGTGCCTGCCTGGCAAGTGCAAGGTCCTGAATTCAATCCCCAATTATAAATATATACATACGTATGTACATACATACATACATAAATACATAAATGGAGGGGTCCAACAAGTCCCTGATGCTTCAGTAACCTGGTTGGGGATGGAGGTGTGGGATAACAAAGAATAGAAGCAAAAGCCTAACCTCCCAGGGCAATTGTTGCTTCAGTAAAATGAAGGAAGAAAAACATTAAATCTTTCATTTTTAACAGACTATACTCTAAATCTAGTTTTTAACTGGAAAAAAAAAAAAAAGAACAAAAACAAAAATAATCAGTGGGAGACTAACCTCGATAGAGGCCTCAGTATTAGCTCCAAATCACCTCCCTTAAAATTATACCCACGAGTGAGGCCGGGGGATGGCTTCAGGACACCATCTCGAAAAGTAAAATAAAAAAGCATTATCATCTGCTTTTCCATTGCTGTATGTGGTGAATCTTTTTAGGATGAGTAGTAGATATCAAGTCTCATTACAATAAAATACCAAGCCTACAAGTCACTTTACTCAAGTACAGTAGTAAGATTCTATCTCCACTAGAAACAACTTGCAACTCTTTCCTCAATTCGCCAAACTAGAACTTGGAAGGAGCCAGCATAATTTTGTTTTACACGAATGGTACACTTCCTAGAGTCAAGAACTTTAAAAAAACCACAAATTCACATGGAAGTAATTACAGTTCCCTTACATTCCAACCTGAATGGGCCACGAAGGGTTTATTAAACGTATGGAGCATTAGCCACTGTTTACAAAGTGGGTTTCCATTATGATGGCTATATTTTGCTAACGTACTTAAAAAACAACATTAATTGAAAAAGAAATACAAGATCTAGGTTCTTAAGATAGAAATGAAAAAAAGCAGGAAGCCTGAATACAAATGGGCCCAGAAAGTAGAAGCCAATCTAACATTAAAAATGTACCTACAAAGAGACAGTATATGATAAGGAGATGAACTAGTATACATCCTCAATACATAAACTTAAAGCTGTTTCTCATTAAGCCTATGGTTTTTTGTTTTTGGTATCAGTAACCTGTACTTGTTAGGCAAGCACTATGCCACTGAGCCACATCCCTGGCAAGACTGTAGCTTTAGTGAAAATGTAATAGCCAAATTAAAACACACTAGCTGGGTGTGGCGGCTCTTGGGAGGCTGAGGCAGGAGGACTGCTGCAAGTTCAAGGCAAGCCTAAATTACATAGGAAGATCCTATCAAAAAAAAAAAAAAAAAATCACAATTAGGGCAAGTTCAAACCCTAGCATCTGCTTCCCTGCTCCCTCCTCTGCCCCGCCCCCCACCCCCACTCCTGCTGGAGAACATGACATGTGTGGCTTGAACAAACTTCTGTTAGCGAACAGTGTGGTCTGCAAGTAGATTTGCTATCGCCTCTTCAGATAGGTGTCTTTGAAGAGCTTCTAGAAAATGATCCAGAGCAGCGAACAACAAGAAGTTATACAGTATGTCCAACATCGGAGTGAAGACTCTGATCCTGGCCTTATACAGGAATAGCACGGGTAGACATGACCACTTCAGGTTCTAATAACCATCTTTCCTAGAAAAAGGAAAATGAGACCTTTTGCCATCTGTGGCAGATACCTCTGCCACCTGTGTACATCCACATCTATGGCCACATAGACACACACTGCAGTTTATATTCCTTTCAAGTTGCAACTGATGTCTTCAGAATCCTCACTAGTTAGTAAGGTTGAAAACCATAATCAGTATATAGGAAAACCACCTGCTTCCCAACCATCCCTAGCTCCCTGCATGCATTTCATCCTTACAAAGCAAGGGACTCGTCTATAACAACTTCTTTCTTTTTTTGTCTTTTTGAGATAGGATCTCACTATGTAGTTCAGGCTAGCCCTGAACTCAAACGGATCCTCCTGCCTCAGCCTCCCAAGTGCCAGGATTACACGTGCGTGTCACCACGCCCAGCCGTGTCTGCAACAACTTCTAATCCTGCCTGCTTCCTTTCAACGTCCTTAACACCTAGTTTAGAAAGCTTCCTACTGCTAGCACTGCCAAGCCTCTACAACTATAGCAAGCACTGAAGAGGAAACAGCTGGACCTGGGGTCAGAGGCAGGAGTGCTACCTCCCCAACAGCTGTTTAGTGAGATAACCACTAGGACTTCACAAATCCCCTTTTGACTTTTTGGCTGTATTGGGGAGTGAACCCAGGGTGTTCACACTGGGCTTTATTTTTTATTTTGAGGGTGGGTCTCACTAAAATGTCCAGGCTGGGCTCAAACTCGTGATTATCCTATCATAGTCTCCCAAGAGTGCCAGGACTGTAAACATGCACCATCATGCCTGGTAAATCTAAGCATTTTTTAAACAGAAAAATTAAATATTTAAGATAAGCATCAAAAATAGTTATAAACCCATGAGGAATAATCTATATAACAATAACATACAGACGTGCATAGAGACTTCGGAACGGCACCAGTAGTTTAAGAATATGTAAAACAAACAAATATATTGCCAGGCAGAATTAAAAATTTGAAGCATTAATGAAAATAAGCCTAAGGAGAGACTGCAAATAGTTGCAAAACTTTTAAACACTTACATGATTTAACTACTCTGTCATAAAATATAAACTTCAAGGACTAATTCCAGCACACTGGAAACAAGCCACAACCTGTGCAACAGGAAAGCATTTAATTTCCAAACACGCGTTTCAAACCCACTGCATATTATCATCCTCCAGCAAGGAGTCAACAACCTGCGGCAGGCACTGGAGATGATTATGAGTGGTACTAGAGCAGGCGGTCCATAAATATTCACTGAGTAGATGACTGAATGAACCAGAAAGCCGCAAGCCCATGACAAGTTAACCTGAAAGCAGAGCCAGAGTGGCACAAACCCTACACGCTCATCCAGGCCATGGCCTCACGAGTCGGCTCGCCTCAGGTATTTCTGCTCCATGGAGTCTGCATTCCTCCCACGTTTATGAAAGTTCCAAGTCCTCTTGTTTGACCTCCTCCCTGTTAACCAGTTTCCTCAGATGAAAACAAGAGAACATTTTCCAGTCTTAACATTTTTTACACAAATATTAACACACTTAATGATCACCCACAAACACTCAGGACGCCCCCATAAGCCAGACATGATACTGGTGCACAGGTACAAAGGTAACAAAGTGCAACTGGACTTTTGGCCTCAGGTATTGGTGAAGGAGGCTCAGCATTGAACAATTACAGCATAAAACGCCTGGAAAATCAGGCCAGAATGCTACTGGAGGGACCCCTACCTCTGCTAGGAGGAACGGTATAGTGAGTCTCAAAGGAACAATAAAAGTCAACCAAAAATAAATTACGATGGAATACACCTTAACTGTTTTACATATTCAGCGTATCTACTCAACATGTAAAAAGTGATGAATGAAAAACACCTTCCCATAGAATGACGTACACGCCTGGCATGGAGCACCGGACAGGAAAAACTCTACACAATTCAACAGAAGATAACGCTCAACCCAATCTGTCATGGTGTCAAGCGGCTTCACCATTTGCTGGTCTATCCTTCCTAGCTGAAGTTAACACAGCTGTCACCCACTCTTATGATAACATTTATTCTTTCCTTTCTTCCTAGTAGCAGTGGTGGGTTTACCGGATGCATCTATATTTTCTCCCTAGGACCCTTGTGGCCACAGAAGACATGAAATCAACTGATTCTGTAGATGAACTATGGACCCATAACTCTGCTTTGCTACAATTCAGAAAGACAAAACCAAAAACAATTCTAAGGCAGAAACAGCAATTAATAAGTGCTGGGAGGCTGGGGTGGGCATGGGAAGGGGCACCTAGCCAGGCATTTCATCTTCTGACACCGATTTGCCCTCCTGGTACCCAGCTCTCAGGATGTTTCATGGTATGAGAGCCAGTTTTATGTTTCTAACACCAGCTGATGATCCCTTCAAGCCCACCTGGCCTTGTTTTCCTGTTACCAACACCTCCCTGGCCTCCTGGCTTTTCTAACCACTAACTTCCTTCCCAAGTAATTGAGGTAATATGTTCCCCTAGGAAACTGCCCTTTCCTATGTCTCCAACACAAATCAGGACACAACTAATGTATAAAGATTATTGTACCCACCCCCCAAAATGTTGTTATCTAGCCAGGTATGGTGGATATGCCTGCAATTCCATCACTCCAGAGGGTGAGGCAAGAGGATTGCCATAGATCTGAGGTCAGCTTGGGCTACAGAGTGAGTTCAAGTAGCTTGGATTATATGAGACAGAGTCACAAAACAAAAAACAGGCTGCACTATATACATATGTATCTCTTAGGAACTCTTTCCTCAACTCCAAAGAGTAACTACAATGATTGAAATAAATAACCTATCATTTTACTGCACTGAAAAAATCATGGTCCTTAGCACCTTAAAATATACAATCTTTTGTAACAAATTTTTGTAACAGCATTGAATTTTATGAACTATACAGACTATTTCCTGTAAACCCACATTCGTAACAGTAGCCTCACAGCAATATTTATAATGTAATACAATATTCCTTAGGTAACATAGTGGCACCTTAACTTTGATGACATAAAACTTCTGGAGCTGGGTGCAGTACACCCCTGGAATCTCAGTTTTCTTGGAGGCTGAGGCAGGAGGATTGCCAATTCAAGCCCAGTATGGGCATTTTACTGTGACTGTATCTCAATGATGACAAACAAACAAAAAAGACTGGGGATGTAGCACCATTGAAGGCCCTACATTCAATTGCTAGTAATGGAAAACAAAATAAAACTTCTGGATCCTTCAGTTTTAAAAACACAAACCAGGGTTTGGATATGGCTCACTGATAGAGGGCTTTCCTAGAATTGCATGAGGCCCTGGATTTGATCCCTGGCACCATGCTAAATAACAAACCAAATCCAACAAAAAGACCTGGGAAAATTAACATGGCAGAATTAAGTCATGACTCAATATAAATGTGTGGATTTCATCTGGGCATGGTGGCATATGCCTGAAATCCCAGGCCTTGGGAGGCTAAGGCAGGAGGATCATTGTGAGTTCAAGGGCAGCCTGCACTACATAGCAAGACTCTGTCTCAAAATAAATACATAGGAGTACAATAAAAGAATTGATTTACTTTAAAAGATCGCAAGCCAAATATGAAGGCACGTATTTGGTCATTTCATATCAGATGTTCATAAATTAGTCTACAGTGAAAACATTTACTATTTTGAAAGAAGACTGCTGCTACTATATCTTAAAATTCTAAGACTAAGCTAGAAATTTTTTTTCAAATAGAATTCCCAAGTTAAAACAAAAAAGGTACATTTCACTACATTTTTAACCTGACACAAAGGTCAAAATCTCGGAATGAGTTTGAAACCAAACTTCGTATGAGATGAGACTCCAGGAAGTAAAATTTGGTACATTTTCCCATAAATTTACATTCATATTTATCCTTTAAAGTCCTGTTAAATGTGATTCATGACTTACTGAAACAGCAAAATTCTTTTAAGAGCTGGGTGTGGTGGCTCACGCATGTGACCCAGCACCCCCAGCTGGGGCTAGAGTTCCAGGTCAGCATGGACTATGTAGCCAGACCTTGACTCAAAAAATCAAAATAAGAGATCAAGTGAGTCAAAGATGGAGGAAAAGAAAGTCTTCAGAATGTAGTAATTATTTTTCCAGTGCTAGGGATTGAACCCAGACCCTTATATATCCTTATGCCTTTTTATAATTTTATTCTGGAGTCAAACTTGCCCAAACTAGCCTCTAACTTTCGATCCTCTTGCCTCACCGTCTTGAGTAGGTAGGATTAAAGAATGTCATAATCTTATAATGGATTATAGCTAAAGGAAAACAAATTGAAAGCACACAGGATGGTAAAGACTTTCTCAATGGGAATCAATCTGCCTGGCTTCAGCAAGATAAATGATGCCACATTAGAATCACATGCTGATTACCAAGCCTGACTTTGCAGTTCCCAGATTCTGAAGAAAAAACATTGCAATTTACTCTGAGTTAATCTGTGTACTTTTAATGCCAGATAGCACTGTTCTGGGGGACTGAAAACTAAGCCAAATGCCTTAGCACTTAGCTACATCCACACCCCTTTATTTTGAGATAGGGTCTTGTTGAATTGTCCAGACTGGGCTCAAACTTTCTGTCCTTCTGCCTTAGCTATTTATGGAGTGCTTGGGGCCGGTGAGATGGCTCAGTGGTCTAAAGCGCCTGCCTTGGCAAGCTTAGGCAACCGCAGTTCAATCCCTGGTACCACATGCTGCGCCAGGCTGAACTGGACATAACATAAATAAATCAAGTTTGACAAACATAGAGTGCTTGCACTGCAACCATGCACCTCTACCCTACAGACAGCATATTTTTTAAAAGTGTATTTGGTAAAAGGTCTCACTACGTAGACTGGACTCATAGTGATTCTCCTTTCAGCCTCCCAAGCGCTGGGATTACAGGCATGTGCCACCATGCCCAGTCACCAGCTCAGCGTGCCCTAGGGGCAGGGGCAGATCAAATCCCAGCTGCTGTGCTCTGCCTAAGCAGGCGCTTTAGTCCACTGAGCTATCTGACTGGCCCTAGACAGCATTATTAAAAAAAAAAAAAAAAAAAATCTTTCAGAAGTCAGGACTGCCATTCCATAACGTATTCAGATTTCAAAACATTCTACTCTACATGATAAAAGTATACTCAATATATAATTTTTGTCAGTTAAAAAAAAGGTGGAGTGAGATGGTGCATATCTGTAATTCTAGCTACTCAGGTTACAGCTAAGGACCGCAATTTCAAGGCCAACTTGAGCAACTTAGTGAGATCTGTCTCAAAAAAGTAAAAAGGCCTGAGAATGCCGCTCAGTGGCACAGTGCTTGCACAGCATGCGCAACCCTGGGACAAATCATCAATAACAGAAAAAAAAAAAAAAAAATGATGGCGGCCAAGGATTCTCAGTGGCAGAGCACTTATCTAGCGTACGTGAAGCCCTGCTTTTGAACTCCTGCACCACAAAGAAATAAATGTGCAACTAGATTAATAGTGTACGTAGTCTTACATTTTATACTCTGAAAATGAACGTATCAATCATTTTTTAAAATGTGCTGGGTAGAGGGTCTCACTATGCAGCTAGGACTAGTGATCCTTCTGTTTTCAACCTCCCCAGCACTGGGACTACAGGCGTGCGCCACCTCACCTGGCCTCGGCAGCTGGCTCAGCGTACCCAGGGCCTGGGCTGGTGCGGCATGTGGCACCAGCAATCAAATCCGAGGCCCTGCACTTGCCTAAGCAGGCACTTAGTCCACTGAGTTATCTCACTGGCCCAGTATCAGCTAGCTCTGAGAAAACCATAACAATGTATTGCTTGTACCCATTTAACTATTGTCATCTTACATTTGAATAGCTTCAAAAAACAAGGAGAGTTATGGGAGGCTGAGGAAGTAGGACCTATGAGTGTGCAAGGCCAGCCTGAACCGCACAGGGAGACCCTGTCTCAAAAACTGACAACTAAAAAAGGGAGAATTAAAAATCAGGTAAATATAAGGATTCTCTCTGAAATCAAGGGTAGCACAGAAAAATTTAAGGCACTCAAAGTCAGGCCTGGTGGCACACAAGGCTCGTCTAGACTACATGCTGAGTTCAGGGCCAGCCTGAACTACATAGTGACATTGTTTCAACGAACCAAAAAATAAAAATAAATAAAACAAGGGGTGGTGGGGGATATATCAAAGTAGAGTCTCTTTAGAAAACTGTACACAATCAGGAAAAAGTTGGTACTCATTTCAGTTTAGCCTTTCCTTATGGACGTCTTACACTGTGCTACAGAATTTGTGTACAAATGAATTTTCCTCACCAGACTGCGTGAGAGTATCTATCTCAAGTCATTGGTATTAGCAGAGTGCCATATACACAGCACCAACTAAAACAGGTCAAATAGTTTAAAACTATGTATGCACTAACTCTAGGTAACTAGGCCTCAACTCAGGCAGGAACATTTGTACCTGCACTTTGGCTAGTAAGTATTCAGTAATCCGTTAAGTGTATTTTTCAATTTGCAAAGCTATTAAGTGAATTTAAGATTCAAATAACACACTTACATTTTAACTGCATTTTCTGAAAAGTATGGTTAAGGAATGGTGCCCACATACACTCAGGAGACAGAGGCAGAAGATATAAGTTTAAGGCTAGCTCACACTACACAGCAAGACACTGTCTCAGAAAAAGTCAGCTGGAGACAGTGCTATTCACCTATATTCCTAGTAAGTATGGGGGCCAGGGAGATAGCTCAGTAGAGTAAGTGCTTGCCTGGCAAGCACAAGGTCCTGAGTTCAATCCCTGGTACCACACACAAAAAAAAGTACTGCTGTACCTAGTAAGTATGCCATCCCAACTACTTAGATGGTTGAGGCAGGTGGAATTCCAAGCTCAAGGCCAGCCTTAGCAATTTAGGGTGATGCAGTCTTAAAATAAAACAGAGGCCGGGCGTGGTGGCACACCTGCTTGTAATCCCAGCACTTGGGAGGCTGAGGCAGGAGGAATGAAGAGAGTTCAAGACCAGCCTGGGCTACAAAAGTGAGTTCAAGGCCAGCCTGAACTGCATAGCGAGACCCTGTCTCAAAAAAGACTAAATAAACAAGTCAATCAATCAATAAATCAAACAAACAAATATAGAGATAAATTCAACCAAATCAAATGAAGGCTTTTTGGGCTAAGGATGCAGCTCAATGGTACAGTGTTTGCCTACCATGCATAAGTACTTCCCCACCTTGCAGGCCCCTGTTCAATTCAGTACCACCACCCCCCCACCCGAAAAAAAGACAGGTGTGTTTTCTGTGACAAGGTATTGCAATGTTGTACAGGCTGGCCTCAAACTGCTGGGCTCAGGCGACCTTCTCCCTCAACCTCTCCAGTGGCAATGACTGCAGTTATGTGATATGAGATCCAGGTTAGTTTTTTGCTTTTTTAGTGCCGGGGACTGAACTCAGGGGCACATACTCTCTCACTGAACTACATTCCCAGCTGAGACATTAAAAACACACACAACGTGCGCACGTGCGCGCACGCAAAAGAAAATGATCGATTTCACCATTATAAAGGAACTAGGTCTTAAGGGCTAGGGATAAGCTCTGCAGCACAGTGCCTGCCTGGTAAGATCAAGGTCATGAGTTCAATTCCAGGTGCAAAAAAAAAGACTTAGGTAGCACTGATGCAGTGAACATAAAGTGACTAGGTCCTTATGTCTGCTAAAATGAGAACACTACAAGATGAATTTCAAAGCAGCTCTGGAATTTTCACTGGAAAAGTCATACGAGTGAGCAGGACACTTAACTGATGTAGAATATTGCTGTCTCCACTCAGACCAGGTCTGAGGTGGAAAAAAATTACTTCTAACCCAAAGTATATGGTGCTGCTGGGAATGGTACAGAGACTTTTCAATCTGAGGACATGCTCCTCAATACCCAAAGAAAATGATGCGATATCCAGTGGAGTGGCCCTTTCTGGACATCCAGCAGTTCTGGCTCCACTGACTCTTTAAAGCTCTAACTGGAGAGCAGAGGCAGGCACACTGTAGCCCAGATCTTGGCCCAGATCTGGCCATCACCAATTTCTGTACTACATGCTTCCTAAGAAAGGTTTTTATACTTTTTAATGGGGTAGTGGTTCAAGTGAATCCTATTTCATAACAAATGAAAATTATATGAAATTCAAATGTCAGTGTCCACAAGTAAGGTTTTAAATCGCACACGACCACGCCTATTAGATTTTAGGCTGCCTATAGCGGCCTTCACACCAACGGCAGAACTGATGGCTCTTTTAGCTCACACAGCCAGTAATGCTTATTCCATGGCCGTCGGCAGAAGTATGCTGGACTCCTTGGCTAGACCAGCTCTCTATGCTGCGGCAGGAGCTCCTTTCTCAGGGGCAGTGCACTGCTTCAAAGCGGCCACAAGCTTGAGAGGTGTCCATCTTGGAGGCTGTGTCATCCAAAATCACATCATTAATACAACCATGTAATACAGCGGAATTGGGCAGAAAGACAAGGTAACACGTTGCTTGGGCACACAAGGCCCCGACGCAAGGACATTCTAGGCAGCATGATGCTGACTGACCTTCCGCCAGACTACTACATATGGCTAATTCTGGGTCACACTACTGGGGAAAAAAAAGGAGAACTGCAGAAAATTTGGAGTTGAGTAAGGAGACAATTAAAAAAGCTAAAAAATCAGATCACCAAAGAAGCACTGAAAGAAATGAGAGTAGTTGGTCCAAAGAATAGAAAGGTGAGGACTGATGTCAAACTCTATATTTGCTATTAGATCAAATCCCTACAATAATGGCAGACTGGACTAACACACTACAAAATGTGTGTGTTTCTAACAAGTTGTGATTCTGAGGCTGCCAGTCCCGCCTTAAGCCACAAACTAGACCCTTAAAACATAATCACTTAACAAATACTGTACTGTAAGTCTTTTACAGCTGCATCGAAGAATAACTAGTTTTCAAAAACATCTGGCATTAATGTAAATTACTAAAGCAAGCTGTGCTATTATAGTGTGCCAAGCTTCAGTAATAGTCCAGTAGCTAAAAGGTAATGTTAAGTTTTATTGTCACACACCTCTCCACAGCACCAAATACAGGGGAATGGCCTTAAATTACAGAACGTTGGTTATGGTTACTTGGATAATGTCCCAACTACAGGATTTTAAATACTCTGAACAGAGCACTGAGGATAAAGGAATCTTCTTCCCAGGTAACAGCTCAATTAGAATATTCAACCTGGAACCATCTGGATGCTTTCTTAAGGTAGGGAGCACAGGGATCCCACACCGGTCCGGGCACCACTGTGTTCTAGTGGAGCAGTGTTCATCCTCCCAGCACCTATGAGTAAGACAGCCTGCAGCCACCACTCACTTTCATTTTGTCTTCAAGGTGGTCAATGTACGTGTGACTCCAGTCTAAGATGAACTTGAATATCCCAAACTGAAATGCGATTATAACTTAACAACTTTTTACAAATTACAGAGACAGGAGAATGGCTTTCGATTAAGCATATAGAAAGGAAAGCAGGTACAGCCTCCAGATATTTTTATACGGTATTCCTTTCAACTAAACGAAGCACCCTATTACTTCAAAATGTCCAATACTTGAACATGGTTAGTTCTCAATAAACGATCTGTGAAGAAAAAAGTCATTTTCCGATCAGTTTTTAACTTTTAAAAATAGAGAACACATAATGTTTTTGAAGTCAATTTCAACGTTGTCATTAGTAATGTAAATTCTGAAGCAGACCCCAAATATAACGTTACTCAAGAGTATTTCAACCTTGAAATTCTAAGGTCTTGTATTTCCCTAAGAATGCCCTTCCCAAGGGGTGAAGTACGTACTAATCTGATTCACTAAACTTTCTCCATTACTACATCACCTACACAGCATTTGAAAATCTAAAGCACACAAGACTTTCAAGCCACTCTTACAATCTGGTGCTAACCTTCCTAGGATAAACTTTTCACCAAGTCTGTTAATACTTCTTTAAATTTAAAAACCTGCTGTAGTGAAACAAAGAAAATAGCCCCCTCCCTCTTTTCTAAGCCATATGGCAGTAAATTGAAGTTAACTTGTTTTTCACGAGCCCAACGCCCATGCCCCAGCCCTGAACATTTGTCTCTTTTGTGCCCTAAGACCGGCTGGAGTTGTCTGCTTATTTGCAACCGTACCCCATGCGCGTGTTTTCAAATCTTACAACAAAGTCCAAACACCCCCTCCCCCGATCATTAGCAGACCCCACTGCAGTTATCGACTCAAATCGGTCTCGGTGGGCAACGCACGCCGCGGGGGCCCAGGGCCCGGCCGGGTGCGAGTCCCACGCCGGCGAGGCGACGGAGCAGGGAGTTCACTCGGCTGGGTCAGGCTGGATCCGCCCCGGGAACTTGGTTACCCGAGCCCAGGGCCGCGCCGAGGCCTAGCCGCGAGGCCGGGCAGGATCCAGGAGGGAGGGAGACCCGAGTCCGGCCCGAACCTTCCCGCCCGCCCCGCGGCCACCCGCAGGTGGGGGCCCTCGCCGTCGTCTCCCGGCGACCGGACGCGCCCGCCGGATCCCGGGCCGGCTCCACCGCCGCCGCCCGCGGCCCGGATCCGAACCCTTCCGGGGCGGCAGACGCTAGGCCGCGCTCGGGCCCGGGGCTCCGCGGCAGCCGGGCAGGCCTCGCGTCCGGTATCGGTCCCGAGGGCCGGCCTCCCGCCTGTAACGGGCCCCGTCGCTCCCCTCCCCCTCCCTCCGCCCCATGACAGTGCAAACCCTCCGGCCGCCCCGGCCGCCCCGCCTCCGGCACCAGGCCCAGCTCAGGGCCGCGGCCGCGCCGTGGCGGTAGCACGGCTCTCGGCCCTCGCTGGCTCGCTGGCTCGCTCGCTCGCCCGCCCGCCGGCGGGCCCGGCGCTTCGGCCCGGCCGGCCTCGCCGCCGCTCCCCGGCCACCCTCGGCGGCGCCCGGCCCGGGCGGGGTAGGCCGAGGCCCGCCGGCGGGTGGGGGCGGGGGCTGCGCTCACCTTCATGTCGGGACATCCTAGTTCAGACGGCGGCGGCGCGGCCCCTCCCGGCGCGGCTGCAGCGTCCCCCGCGGGCTCCCGGGCTGCCCGCGCCGGCCGGCCGACTCCCACTCGACTCCCGGGCTCGGCCGCGGGGGCGGGGTGGGCAGGGGCGAGCTCCCGCAGCGGCGGCGGGGAGGCGGCGGCGGCGGCGGCGGCGGCGGCGGGGAGGCGGCGCGGGGCGGGAACGGGGCCGGGCTTGGCCGGGGCTGAGCTCCTCCAGGAGGCGGGTCCGACGCCGCGGCTCCGCCGGCGCCCGCCGCGACTCGGTCGCTCTCGGCCCGCCGGCTGCCGGCAGCAGTGCCGCGCTCCGCGAATCCCGCTCCGCCCTCCCTCCCTCCCCCGGCCCGCCCCCCGCCCTCGCCCGCTCGGGCCGCCGCCGCCGCCGCCTCCTCCGCTTCCTCCTCCGCCGCCGCCTCCTTCCGCCGCCCGCACGTCGGCCCCGCCTCTCGCGGCCCGCGCGGGGCCCAGGCGCCGGGTGGAGGCCCCGCGGCCAGGCGGCGGCGGCGGTGGCTCGGGGTGCGGTGAGGGCGGCGCTCGCCGAGAGGCCGCGGGCGGCCGGGCGGCCGGAGCCTCGGCCTGGCCCGCGCGCCGCCGCGTGGAGGGAGGAAGAGGAAGCGGCAGCGGCGGCCGCGCTCGCCGGGGCCCGGGCCGGGGCCGGGGCCGGGCTGGGGGCGCCCCGCGGGGGCTCGCGTGCCGGCGCGCCGGCCGCCTCGAGACACGTGTTGGGGTTTCTTTTTAAACCAGGCGCCAGACCCTGGCGCTGGCCATGTCGGGGCCGGCCGGGAGCCGGGAGCCATCGGCGGGAGACGGGCTCGGGCCGCTCCGGGATCCGGCGCCTCGGCTCGCCGCGGACGCCCAGCCCCGAGGCCGGCGTTGGGGTTGCCTCCTGCCCGCGGACTGTTGGCTGCTGGCGTGCCGCTTCCACTCGCACCCGCTTCCTTTCTGTCAACTTTTCCTTTCAGGCGTTATTAACTCAGCAAATGCTCGAGCTGCCCCCGACCACGTGGTAGCGAGGCTTGGCGAGAGCAGGTCCCGCCTCAGAGTCGAGAGCGGCGGCCGCGGAGCTCCGGGGCTGCGCTCGGCCGCAACCTTGGACCGGCTGCTTGACCTTGCGTGGCCTCTGTTTGTCTTGTGTTTGCTTTTGGGTGATCGCCTTATTTGTCCATTTCATAGTGTGTGCTTCCCCCCACCCGGTTCGGCGTAGACTAGGATTGAGTTTCCAGCCTGACTGTACTGAAATTGGTTTCTAGAGTACTGCTGCCTTTGGGGTTAGATTACCCCGTCCACCATTCGCTGGCTGTGTGACCTGCTGAAGTGATTTAACCTCACGCGGGCATGGTGGCACAAGCCTGTAAGCCCAGCCCTCGCGAGACTGAGGTAGGAGGCTCGAGAGTTCGACGTGGGGTACACAGACCCTGTCTCAAGGTGGGGCGGGGGTAGAAAGGCTGTAGTTATTGAAGTTTAATGAAAAGAGGTGTAGACGTAGTACTTCAAATGTATATAAAAGGCCGAGCACAGGACACAGTAAAAACAGTTCTTATTTAATGGAATCGGATTTTCAGGTACTTCCTGGTTTCACAGATATTTAAAAAGCTCATTGGAAGGAAATAGGTAACATAGGTCACGTCTGTCTGCTCAAGGGATAGTTAACTATATGTGATAAACTACGGTTTAAGTGAAGGCTTTTGCCCCCAGATGTATTTCCATTTCCTGTATGGAGTTTTTGCCCAGATTTAATTCAGCACAACTGTTGGAGGGAGAGGTTGAACCTGGCCAGGAGGAGGGTTTGATGACGTAGAGTGCTTAAGCCAGGAGAACATTTGCTGAGTGCTTATTAGGGCTGGTGTCTTTTCTCAGCATTGTATTTATTTTGTTTTGTTTGTTTAAGGCCGGGTCTTGCTGTGTAGTTTAGGCTGACGTCAAACTCTTGGTGATCCTCTTGCCTCCCTCGCTCCAGAGCTGGGATCACAGGTGTGTGCCAGTACCTATCTTAATTATAGTATGGACATAGGCGATCCTGCGTGCCGGTCAGGTAGCAGCTAGAGAGGGCTATTGCTGTTAACCCCGAAGTCTCTTGAGTGAATGAGGTCTTTATATGAATTTGTATAAATTAAAGATGAACAGGTTAATTGATGTAATCAGAAGGTAGGAGCAGGTACAGTTTACAAAAGCCCTGAAATCCAGGAGTAAATGTAAAGATTTAGTTTGGGTTTATTGAAAGGTGAGCTAATCCTGTTCAGGGAACAGCTATGACCTTGTCTAAACTCCCAGGGGATATCAGCTCTGTAGATGGTATTTCATTGTTCTCAGGCAGGGAGAAGTACAAAAAATGAAAAAAAAAGTAACTCGGCAATCTTTTTTCTTGTTTCAATAAGAGTAAGCAGAAAGAGGGTATAGTAGGGTACCCCTAAAATGCCATCATTTGAGGTTGGCAGGAAGATTGCCATGAATTTTGAGGCCAGCCCAGACTACATAGTGAAACCCTGTCAAAAAAAAAAAAAAAAGAATGCTATCATTGTATTGGGTTTTCATGACCCTCAGAGGTCAGGCCCTGCAACTTAAACTAACCTGCTATTTGAGAAATATCATTAAAAAAAAAAAAAAAGGATTGATGTAAATAAACCCTTATACCAGATTGTCCCTGAGAATGGTTGTTGTTCCACTCCACAAATACTTCCTTTCAGTCCTTCTTTCCCTGTGCTATCTTGATCTCTGTGGACAGTAATAAAAAAAAACTTGTGGTAAAACCTGTCTTCCATACTGTGCTCCAATTGATTTGTGCTTTGAGACACAAATGGTCTGTAAATGGTTCGGGCTACTTTGAACTTATGGCCCTCCTGCCTCGGGCTCTGGAGTAGCCCCTATTATGGGTGTCGCCTGTGCTACCAAGCCCAGCCCAGTTATCTTTAAAAATCCAATGAATGTGTGTAGTCTAGCTAACGGTATCACATCTCTGTCACTTTCTTGGCTTTGGTATTTTTCTTTACTTTTGCAGGATGTTTTCACTGGGGGCAGTACATAAGAGTCCTTGATTTGGGCCCAATTATTAAAAACAAAACAAAGCTAACCTCATACAGACCAGTCATCCCAGCACTGAGAAGGCTGAGGCAGGAGAATCCTTTTTAAGTTTACGGTCAGCCTCAACTACATGGCCTGTCTCAAAGAAAGTAAAAAGCCAAGACAAATCAGATCAAGAGCTCTGCGCAGCTGAGGGTGCTGGATTGCAGAGAGAACTTTCTGAGATGAGAATATATCTTTTGTGGAATTTATGGTACTGGATGTGTTTGTCAAAATTTACAGAGCTGTATACTTGAAAGGATGACTTTTACGTCTATAAATTATACCTCAATAAAAGTGACTTAAAGCCAGCTCCTGTCCCCCCAGCCTCCCATGAGCCGTGGGATGAGTGTAAATTGCTGTTCAAGGCCCAGCATCGTGTTCCTTCACCAGGGCAGCCTGGGTGTCTTCCTGGGTCTGGAGTGCTGGGGCACTGGTGCTGCTCTCCTGTGGAAGGGGGTGAGGGTGGGGGCACAACAAGGTCAGGGCTGGATCCAGGCTCAGATCCTGCGCACTCCGTTTAGTTGGCTTGCCCTTTCTCAGTGAGCCTCCCTCCATCTCTGGGACCCAGTGGTGTTAAGAATAGTGAATGGCTGAGGCTTAAGCAGTGATGGCAGGCCTTTCGGAGCTTTCAGCAGTAATAAGTAGGCCGCTGCCGTGCACGCACCCTAGGCTCACCACTCCTAGCTTACAGTAACGTTTCAGTGTGGGTCAGGTCTGCAACGAGTTGAAGGGCTCACTGAGGTGTTGGCTTCTCAGACTTAAGCAAATGCCACATCTCCACCGAATGAGGAGGCAGTGTAGACAATTCAGCTGTCTTTGATGAAATCAGACTTCTGCTAGGTTCGGTGGTGCACACCTGTAATCCTAGCACTTGGGAGGCTGATGCAGGGGTATCTCTGAGTTTGAGGCAAACCAGAATTACACAGTGAGACCTTGTCAAAAAAATACACACACACACACACACACACATATGAGATACACTTATAATTCCAACACACTGGGAGGAGGTAAGTGAGTTTGAGCCCATCTTGGTCAACTTTGCAACTCAGATCCTGTATCAGAAAATGGGTAGGGTGGAGCTGTAGCTCAGTGCAAAGCCCTGGTTCATTTCCAGTACCACAAAAAAATATGAAGAGTATGTGGAGTGTAGTACGGAGTTCTCCTCTCATCCTAGCTATTTGAATGGCTGAGGCAGAAAGATCCTGACTTAGAGGCTAGCCTAAGAAACATAGATATGTGTCGAATCTCCAGATGCAGATTAGTGATTACTGGGTTTATTAACTGGTTTTAAAGTTTTATGTTTTCATAGAAACATCAAAATATACTGGTAAAGTGGCATACACCTGTAATCTCAGTGTTTAGGAGGCTGAGGCAGATTACCACGAGTTCGAGCCCAGCCTTTGACTGTAGTGAGACCCTGCTCAAAAAAGTTTCAGGCTTTGTAGGTGGAAAAACAGCAGGGAGGTGCTAGGTTCTGACTGGGTTGGTGGGTAGCATCTCCAGGCTGATGTACATCTCTGATTCCGGCCAAGCCTTGCAGAGGAGGCAGTCGCTGGGGGCGTGACCTGGAATGTTCCACCCCTGCAGCTCCTCCTGTCCCTCTTCAACTTCCCGCTTTGGCTTCTCCACACGGAACAGCACGGTGCAGGCCCCTCTGCCCTGCCACCCTACCTTGGAACCAGCGGACTGGGGCCTGAAACCCCTGTAGGCTGAGTCTAAATCTCTTTTTAATTTGCAGGTGTTAGATGTTGGGTTTCGTTGTTTTGAAATAAGTTATTTTTCTTGCAATGTAGTTCATGCTGGCTCTGCACTCATTATGTAGACCAGACTGGCCTCAGACTCAAGGGGATCCTCCTACCTCGGCTACCCAAGAGCAGTCATTTTAGGTGAGCGCTACCATGCCCAGGCAGGGTGCTGGCATTGTGACTCAGATACGGAAATGGCTCAGACAGTTCTGCTTCAAGCCCTCCAGTGGTTCTAGATGTTTTTGTAACCGACCCTATCCAGTTGCCTGTTGTGTCCCATAGTCAGATGGGGGTGGAGGTGCAGGTCTGGTTGGGAGAGAGGCCCTGAGTCCCACAGACCCCACCAGAGAGAAGCCAGGCAAGGATGTTGCAGGAGGAGCTCCTGGGAGCCTTGGAACCTGGACTCGCCCAGGGAGGAGCTGAAATGCGCATGGGGAAAATCCTCCCACCAGGATTCCAGCCAGTGTGGACCCAGGCAGCCTTCAGTTCACCTCTCAAGTTGGCGGGAAATGGTTTTAGCAATATTTGATGATATGGAGTGTCAAAAAGGGAATATGAGTTTTTGCCGTTTCCAAAGAGGATTTCCAAGAGGTAAGTTTGAAGAGCCATAGTGTTTAAACACTATTGGGACCGGTGAGATAGCTCAGGGAACTAAGCGCTTGCTTTGGCAAGTTTAGAGACCTGGTTTTGATTCTGGTCTCACATGGTGCTCCAGCCCTGCCCTTGGGGTGCACTGAGTGGGCCGCCAAGACTAGGCGTTGTGGCACACACCTGAAATCCCAGCACAGGGGAGAGTGAAAACAGGATCACTGTGAATCTGAGCTGTGTAGTGAGACCTTGTACTAAATACATAAATTAAATAAATAAAAATTATTATTAGTAGTAATAGAGTTGATGGTAGAAAGTGAACCCATGGTCTTTGTCCTGAGCTATGCCCCAACGTTTATTTTATCATTTTATATTGATTATTATTTTGTGTGTGTGTGTGTGTGTGTGTGTTGTACTGGGGATTGAACTCAGGACCCTGCACTTACCAGGCAGGTGCTTATTCTACTGAGCTATCTCCTGGGCCCATTATTTTGATTTTTTGAAATCTCACATAGGTCTCACCATGTAGCCAGGCTGACCTTGAACTCGAATCCTCCTGTGTGCTGGGACTGTAGGTATGTGCTACTATGCCTGAGTTTACGTTGCCCATGCTGGACTTGAACTTTTAATCAGCTTGCCTGGGCCTCCCAGAATGCTGGGATTAGAGGTATCTGCTCCCACACTCAGTTGAGCTGTAGAATTCTTCCTTTTTTTCTCCATAGAGTTTTGCCCATCCTTCCCACCTCAACTCTCTTAGCTAATTAATGGTTTATATATGTACCGATTTTAGACAGAATGGTTACTACAATGTTTTCATATGTAAAGTTGAAGGCAACCTAAATAAAATTGGTGGTAGATGAATACTGAACTAGAAATACACTTATGATACATTTTCACTGGAAAAAGAAAGTTTAGGAGACCTGGTCTCAAAAGGGGCTGGAAAGGCAGCTCAGTACTGCAAAGATAAAAACAGTCTAAGTCGATTGATATTTACTCTGTAGGAGGCTGAGGCAAGAGGATCTCAAGTTTGAGGCAAGGATCCCAGCCTGGGCAATTTAGTGAGACTCTGTCTCAAAGTAAAGAGGGCTGGAGTCACAGCTGAGTGGTTCCACACCCAGTGTTACAGAATGAAGGAGTGAGTGGACCCGTGTTTATGCTTTATTGAATGATGAGATTCTATTTTGTGTCTTGGAAATAGGACTCGCTGTGTTTGCCCAGGCTGGCCTCAAACTTGTGATCTTCCAGCCTCGTCCCCCAGGTACTGGGATCACAGGCATGCACCACCACACCTGGCCTTGCTTTAATTTTTATTTCTTTTATGTATGAGGAAGTTTGCCAGAGAAATGAATGGATAGTCAGGTGTGGTGGCAAAAGCCTATAGTCCTGGCGCTTGGGAAGCTGAGGCAGGAGGATTGCCGTGGGCTCGAGATCAGCTGGGTGAGTTCAAAGTTAGTTCAAAGCCAGTCAGAACTACACAGGGAGACCCTGTCTCCACATAAAAATGTAAATAGATAAAAGGAAAAAAAAGAATTAGAAACTAGAAAGTGATAAATATAGGGTCCAGGTGCGAAAGGAACAAAGTGTTCTGGTTTGGTTTGCTTTTGTGATCTTGGGGGTTCAGGGCTTTCGCATTGAGCTACATTCCAGGCCCACTTAGTAAGGTTTTTTTGTTCCTGTAAAACTCAGTTATTTAAAAGCTGAGCATGGTGGCTCATGCCTATAATGCCAGCACTCTAGGAGGCTGAGGCAGGAAGACCACCAGTTCAAGCCCAGCCTGAGCCATAGAATAACTTAACAAGATCCTGCCTCAGGATAAATTAAAAAGGTCTGGGGATGTAGCTCAGGGTGAAGGCCCTGGGTTCCAGCTCCAGCACTGCACAAAAGAAAAGGAAGATCAGTTGTAGACCTCTGCCATGAAGTGGGTAGTGAGAGAAGAAGGGGAAAGATCTCAAGATAAAACAGAGGCCCCAGCAGTGCAAGGAAGCTGTCCCCTCTGCTGGCTGCCCTGCTCCTCACCCCCACCCCCCACACCTGGGCCTCACACTGATTGGTGAAGTCAATGAATGGTCCACGCTTGGAACCCAGATGGCCCATCTCAACTGCGGTTCTCCCCGTCACGTCGTGTCTTGTCCCTGGAACCCACCCAGTGCTTCATGATGGTGTTTCCTGCTCTGGGCCCAGAAGTCATACAGCAGTTTAGAAACCTCACACATTCTCCAAGAGCAGGTCATGGGAGAACAGCACCCTGTAACTCGGTGTTGGTGGCCCTAAAGAAGGTCAGAAAACGGGAACACCTGGATTCACAGCCCTCCGTGGTGGTCTTGGGCTTCCCAAAACTGGTGGAGCGCTTAGCACACAGCCTGGAAAAGGGCCCAGGTCTGAGGAGTTAACGGGTGGCTGCTCGGGGAGCAATGAGACACACCAGAAAGTGCCTGTGTGGAGAGCCTGGGATCCAGAGGAGAGGGAAAGCCAGCAGGTTAGAAATGATGCTCTGATCCTGGTGACTAAGATGTTAGTTTAGAGACCTACTCCCAAAGAATACAGGTTTGCGTTAGAAGAAAGCATTTCCCCAGGAGTAGCAAATCCCTTTTCTTCAATCGCTTGTAAGTCTTCGTGGCGCAGGCCCAGGTGCCAGGCTGTACCTGGGTAGCAGTGGACAAACGGACCAAGGACCTGTGCACAAGGGGCCCACTATTTTTGCTCACTCAGCCCACCCATCATCCTATGTGCCTTCAGGGTTTGCCTAAGAAGCTGAGGAGGGAGCCAAGACCACAGCCAGTTACTTGACCAGTTAGGTCTCCCCTCGGATTGGCAGCATTTTCTAATTTGAGTTGTTTACGACTTCCCCAGAGGTGAAATTGGCCTGCCCAGAAGGACACAAAGCAGGGCCACTCAGGTAGACATCCCCACCGGAGGGGATGGGAGGGACCACGACTAGCTCCCTGGCCAGTCACATCTCTGGCACCAACAGGATTGTATGTATCCTTTCCTTCCGAGACCAGGTCTCAAAAATAAATAAATAAATAAAAATAAAATGAAGATATCAAAACTTGCACTCAAAAGCCTGAGATCTCTGGTTGCTTTTCAGGAAACTACTTACACTTCTGTGTGTCCTGACTGAAAGACTTTTATTAATGGCACCAAAAGTGGAGAATTCCTCATGGAGTGTGGGCTGGGGACCCTGGGGTCGCAGGTTGTGTCACCAGGACTGATTGCTGGGTGTCTTGAGTTCCAAAGGCTGGGTCAGTAGAAGCCCCAGGGCCCAGGGCTGTGTCTTAAAAGAAGAGTGGACAAGGGCAGGTGTGGTCAGTCAGGGAGAGGCGATTTGATGCGACAGCCTGGGCACTGCCTGTACTGTGACTGCGAGGCCAGCTTTCCTGGGACAGCCCTGAAGGCTGCAAGCAGGACTCACTGGTCCTGACCATTCTTTTTTAAATGCCACTACTGAGCCTGTGGAGATAGCTCAATGGTCTAAGTGCCTCCCTGGCAAGGGCGAGTCCCTGAGTTCGATCTCCAGCACAGCATGCCATGCCACCCGGGAGCCCCAGGTACACCATACTGTCCCTGGAACAGTACGGTGGCTCACACCTGAAATCCCAGCGTGGGGGGAGGTTGAGACAGAAGGATCACTGAGTCTGAGCTGTGTAGCAAGACCCTGTACCAAATAAATAAATAAATAAATAAACAAACAAACAAACATGCCACTCTTGGACCTGGCTCAGCAAAGTGGTCACATAATGTTCAGCCACAGGTTTGGGAGACTGAGTCTTAGACACTTGGGACGGGGAACTGTCAGAGAGAAATGCACAGTTGGACACAGGACCTCTGGAGCTGTTTCAGGAAGCCGGGGTCTGATGGTCCAGCTTCAGTGCTGTTCTGTGACTCCGCCTAGGGGTCCATGCTTCCGAGTAAGAAATACCAGACCTGAGGGGCAGAGAGCACTCTGGATGCTTAGAGGAGGGCGGAAGAAGGGATAGGAGCCAGGCCCGGGTTTCACTTCCTTGACCTGACGAATCACATTCTCCATTTGTCATCTCCACATCCAGGTAGGGATTAAAAGGTTAATCCCTGACCTATTCAAGCACAGGAATGGTATGTCACTGGTTTTTGTGTCTCTAATACTCTTGTTGTTGGGTTTTTGTGTTTGTGGGGTTTTTTTATTTCTGGTGTTTTGAGACTATATCTCTACATAGTGCAGGCTGGCCTTGAGCTCATAGCATCCTATGTCAGCTTCAGCTGGAATGACAGGTGTCGTATTTTGTACACATGCAAAAGTAGAATATTTGTTAAAGGAAAGGATGGATGGATGAATGAAAGAGTAAATGAATGAGTGAGTGAGTGAATGAATTCTCTTAGGCCCCGAACCTTGCTATTTCGACTGTCTTCCCTCTCCTCCTCTTAAGCATTTCAGGGAGGAGACATGGAGTAACAGAAAGAGATGAGCCCAGGGCCGGGGAAATAGCTCAGTAGAATCAGTGCTTGTCTGGCAAGCGTGGGGTCCTGAGTTCAATCGCTAGTACCACAAAAAAAAAAAAAGAAAAGAAAAGAAAAGAAAAAGAGTTGAGCCCAGGAGTCACCTGAGTTTGGGTCCCAGCTTTGCCACGTGCCATCCCCATGACCCTAGGCAAGTTACCCAACATCTCCCAGCCTCAGTCTCCTCTGTGAAAGAGCTCCCAGTAAAACCTGCCTGGCAATGTTGCTATGAAGACCAGGGACAGACTCTGCCAGGCCCTAGTGCCTGGTAGTTCTCAGTAAATGGCAGCTGTCTTGGGTCCTGGGCAGGCAGACTGGCCCAGGGGCTAACTCTGGCCCTTGCTGAGCTTTTTTGTAAATAGAGTTTTGTTGGCACACAGCCATGCTTGTTGCTTACACATTCTATGGCTGCTTCAGTGCTACAACAGCACAGCAAACCATCTATATGGTATGTAAAGCTTTAATTAATTAATTTTTGAGGCAGAGTCTCTTATGCAGTTCATGCTGGCCTTGAGCTCATTTTGTTACCCAGGCTGGTCTTGAACTGACAACAATCATTGTGCTCAGCCTCTTAAGTGGTGGGACTACAGGTGTGTACCAGCATGCCCACTTTTTTTTTTTTTTTTTACAGTACCAGGGATTGAACTCAGGACCCTGAGCTTGCCAGGCAAGCACTTATTCTACTGAGCTATCTCCCTGCCCTGCTATTTTTTTTTTAAGAGATAAAGCTTCAGTGTTTGCCTGTGTGATATATGGATATGTGTGTCATCCTCTGATTTAGGCCTTAATTCTCTAGTCTCCACTGTACTTGCTGTTTTTATTTTTCTTTTTGGGTCTTCATAGGACAGGGCTTTGCTGTGCAGTTCAGGCTGGACTTGAACTCATTTTGTAGTCCTGGCTACCAGTGAACTTGCAGTGATCCTCTTGCCTCAGCCTCCTGAGAGCTGGGATTACAGGTGTGCACCACCACACCTGGTTGTAGCTGCCTTTTAACTGGCCTCCAAGTCTGGTCTTTCTGCTACTGTGTTCTCCTTCTACACTGTAGTCAAATGTTTTTCTAAAATACAAGTCCCAGGGCTGGCCAAATAGCTCAGCAGATTAAACCACCTGCAAGCGGGCACAGGGGTTGGGCAGGGGGCAATCCTCGGGCCTGCTGTGCTGGCCCCACCCTCGGGGCGCACTGAGAGGACAATTGAGACTGGGCATGGTGGCGTGCTCGTGCCTGTAATCCCAGCTCTTGGGAGGCTGTAAACAGGAGGATCACTACAAGTCCGAACTAGCGGTGAGACCCTGAACACCCTGTAGACCCTTCCCTAAAATACAAAAATAAAAACAAACAAACAAACAAAAATGCTACTGGGTCCTCCCTCTACTCAGAAGGCCTTTGATGGCCTTTCATTTTCTGCAGCTTCCTAGAATGGTTTTCAAGTTTTGTCACAACCTGGCTCCACTCTGGCCTTTGTCTCGTCCCAGTCCCTCTGCTCCGTGTCCTGCACACCAGCCACAGGTCTGGTCAGGCGCTTGTGCTGTCTATGAAGAACCTGTCTCTCTTTTGAGGTGGAATTTTGGATTTTGGCTCTTTTTTTAAAAAATGTATTTGGTACAGGGTCTCACTATGCAGCTCAGACTCATAGTAATTGTGTTTTCAGCCTGCCCACTGCTTGAATTACAGGTGTGTGCCACTATGGCTTGGGTGGGACCCGCATAGCGTGTGGTGCCAGGGATTGAGCCTGAGTCCCTACACTCACCAAGCAGGTGCTTAGACTGCTGAGCTATCTTGCTGCCCCTTCACTTCTATTTATTTAATTATTTTTTATTTTTATTTTTTTTGGCGGGACCAGGGTTTGAACTCACGACCTTGCACTTGCCAGGCAGGCACTTGTGCCACAGAGCTATCTCCCCAGTCCCTATCTATTTATTTATTTTTGTTCGTTTGTGGCCTTCTCAGCCTGCCCTGGGGGCAGGGTTGGCGTGGCTTGTGGTGCTGGGGATTGAACCGCGGTACTTGCCACAGTCCCTGTACTTGCCTAAGCAGGTATTCAGATGGCTGAGCTATCTTGCCGGCCTGGGCTTTTTTTTGAGACAGGGTTTTGTTATGTAGTTCAGGATGATCTTGAATTCACTATGTAGTCAAGGCTGACCTTGAACTTGAAGTGATCCTCCAGTCTCGGTCTCCTGAGTGCTGGGATGACAGACATGTGCAACCAAGCCCAGCCGAGAGCCTGTCTCTGGAATGTCCTTTTCTCCAGTCGGTATTGTCCAATTGGCTTGATCTCTCCAAGCTTCGCTGTCAAGCCTGTTCCAATCCTCTGCCTCTGTGCTCTGTTATGTCAGCATAGCTTGATATACTGCAATAATAACCTCAAAATCTCAGTAACTTGAAAGTACAAATAAATTAATAATCTGGGGATGAAGCTCAATGGTAAAAGCCCTGGCTGGCATGCGTGAAGGTCTGAGTCTAACCTCAGCATTCGCAGATACAGGCACACACACACACACACGCACACACACACACAAGCACACAATTGAACAAAAAGCCACTTATGTACAAGTGCTCATGAAGTACTCTGCAATGTTTCTCTTCCTCTCTAAAATAGCAAAAAACCCATCCTATCCTTTTCTTCCTAATATGCAAACAACTAATTACCATATTAACAGGTGCCTTCCACTTAGCCTGAAACAAACGCCGTTGCAGAGATTGCGGCTAAGTGATTGTAAAAAGTGAGCTTCACTTAGGGAAGAAAGAATGGAAAGTCTGGGGAGAGGAACTGTGATTAAAGGACTGCTCCTGGCCACAGCTTTGTGGAGCCCCCAGGGGCTGCCTTGGAGTTCACCGCTGAGCTGTACCAGGGCAGGGTGTGTGTGCCTGGGCTCAGCCGCGGCCACTGCTCAGCTGCTGAGCTGCCCCAGCTCCTCAGCCGCCTGGGACGGCACTTCAGCAGCATGGGGAGTTTCTCCAGGTGCCGCCCTCTGTCTGGCTCTAGCCTGACACTTCAGTCTTGTCCTACATTAGTGCTCCCCCATGCTGACTTGCGGTTCCTTAGCACACTGTCCCACTGCCCCAGGTCGCCTGCGTTTCAGGGAGCGCAGGGGAGCAGACTCCACTTCCGGGGCCAGTTCCCAAGTTGCTCCCCAGACTTCTGCTTTGCACTCTGCCCTCAAAGCCAGTGGCGCAAGGACTGTGGGTTAGGGTGTGGCTCAGGGTCAGAAGGCCTGCCTGGCATGCAGGGGCCTGATCCGCGGTGCTGCAGAAAACAACACCACTGCACAGGTCATGACAAGGTGAGTCACTGTATGTAGTACTGCAAGTAAAACATGACACTGCACCTCCAAACTGTGTAGAATACTTAGGTGTTGGGCTAGGGAGATGGCTCGTTGGTCTAAGTGACTGCCTGGCAAGTGCAAGGACCCAGGTTCAATCCCTGGTACCGCATGCCATGTAGGCCCTGGAACCCCAGGCACACTGTGCCAGTCACTGAAACCAGGCATGATGGCACACACTTGTAATCCCTCTGCTGGGGAGGCTGAGACAGGAGGATCATTATGTGTTTGAGCTGTGTAGCAAGACCCTGCACCAAATAAAAGCATAAACAAATAATTTTAAAAAATACCTATTGGGGCTGGGGAGATAGCTCCATGGCACAAGTGCCTGCCTGGCAAGTACAAGGTTGTGAGTTTGAACCACAGTCCCACAAAAAAATAAAAAAATAAAAAATAAAAAAAAAATACCTATGTGTTAATAAAAAGTTTAAAGGAAGCATTTGAGCCATACGTGGTGGCACCCACCTATAATCCCAGCACTCAGGAGGCTGAGGCAGGAGGATCATTGTGAGTTCAAGACAAGCCTGGGCTACAAAGTGAGTTCAAGGCCAGCCTAAGCTGTGCAGTGAGATCCTGTCTCAAAAAGATAAAAAATAACATGAAGTGCTTAAGGCACTGCCTTGGCCTTCTGGTGGTGTTTGCTGAGGGAGCTGTTGCGGGCCCGTGGTGCGGGGTCCAGGGCAGCCTCTCCTCACAGAGTGTGTGCAGACAGGTGTGAGGGCCTCAGATCTGTCTGTTGTGGGCTGCTGGCTTCATTTGATACTTTCCTTTGAATATCCATGCTCATCAGCACCCTGGCTTGGACATGTTAAATTCGTTGTATCTAGAGTCTTCCCATTCTGTTACACTGGATCATTTTTTTCTAAACAAAAGAAATACGTAGTTTCCTTGCTTTCATAAAATGTTTACGGAAATGGAGATGCTAACTACCATAAGTTGTTACCTGGGAGGCCGGCGAGATGGTTTAGTGGTCTAAAGCGCCTGCTTAGGAGGGCTCAGGCAACTGCGAGGACTGCAGTTCGATCCCCGGCACCACATGCTGCACCAGCGCCACCACCAGGGCAGGCTGAGCCAGCCACAAAATGAATAAATAAAGAAACAAACAAACACAACAAGCAAACAAATAAATAAATAAATAAAATTTAAAAAAAAAAAAGTTGTTACCTGGGCCCCCATTAATATGTACTTTTTTTTTGTCTTTTTGAGACAAGGTCTTGCTGTCTTAGCTGGTCTTGAAATGTCAACAGTCCTCCTGCTTCAACCTCCTGATTGCTGAGATTATGAATGTGTGCCACCACACCTGGCTGGTACAATTGAAATAGTAGAAATTAATTAAAAACAAAAATCACTGGGCATGGGTAGTACTAGTGTTATCCCCGTACTTGGGAGGCTGAAGCAGATCAGAATTGTGCGGCAAGTTCAAGGTCATCCTGGACTATAAAACAAGACCCTAAAGAAGAAGAAGATGACAAAGGAAAAGGAGAAGGGAAGGGAAAGAAGGAGGAAGAAAAGGAAGAGGAAGAGGATGACGAGGAAGAGGAGGAGAAAAGGGACTCACACCTGTAATCCCAGCACTCTGGCAGCCAGAGGCAGCAAGCACAAACTGAGCCCAGCCTGGGGAACTTACCATGCTGGAGAGAAATCCTTCTCCAACCAAGACAAGACGAGTAGCTCAGGGTGAAGGCCATAGGTTCAGTGACTAGAACCACAAAATAACAAAAACAGAACAAAACAAGACAACACAGGCCACTCTTCCCATGCCCCCTCCTCCACCCTGCTGGGGCCTTCACTGTGCTGGCATCTAGGAGTAGGTCACCACACCAAGGTGCTGTATCCCACCCTGAGCGAGTGCCACCCATCGCCCCAACTAGAGGGAGCCCTGGTTCAGCCTGCCAGGTGTCTGTGAGATTAGCTGCTGAGGGAAGCTGATGTGAACAAATGCCCCTTGCTCAGGGAACCTACCTCCCGCCCTGCTCCTCACCAGCCCTCCTCTGCCATCTGCCTCCTGACTTTGGCCTTTTCCTTTTTTTAAAGTGTATTTGGTTGTTACAGCGTCTCACTACGCAGCTCGGGCTCATGGTGATCCTCCTGCTTTCAGCCTCCTCAGTGCTGGGATTATAGGTGTGTGCCATTACGCCCCCCACCAACCCCCATCGCTGGGATTACAGGTGTGGGCCACTACACCTGAACTCTAGCTGGCCCAACCTGTCCTAGGGGCAGTGCTGGCATGGCATGTGGTGCCCAGGATGGAACCTGCAGTTCCTACGCTTGCCTAAGTTTGCCTAAGCGGGCTCTTTAGTCCACTGAGCTATCTCACCAGCCCTTGGCCTTTACCTTTTATGCTCTGGACACAGTCCCTGGTGATCAGGGCTGAGTTTCTTCTGGATTCTTGGGAGCACAGTGCCCTCTATGCTCTCGTAGCCCCACAGAGGCTGGCTCTTCAGAACCCGAGGGCGAGCAGCAGGCACCGCAGGTCCCAAAGCACAAACCGGCCCCTTCCACCCCTGGGGCTTCCCTTGCACGAAGCACTTGGTGGAGCGTCTGATCCAGAGGAAGCCTGTGGGAGAGCAACTCGTGCTTTGGCTGTGTCGAAATCAAGCGAACGAAAGAAGAATTCTCTCTCCCACAGGAAAACGTTTACCACGCAACACAAGGCAAGTAAGTGGGCAGAGCTCCTTAGCCTGATAGTGCACACCCCCCTTTTTTTTTTTTCTTTGAGACAGGGTCTCCCTATGCAGTTCAAGCTGGCCTTGAGCTCACTTTTGTGGCCCAGGCTGGTCTCGAACTCACACCAGTCCTCCTGCCTCAGCCTCCCAAGTGCTGGGATTACAGGCGTGCGCCACCACGCCTGGCTAGTGCACACCTTTTAGAAGACTCCGTTCACATGTAATAAACTCACTCCCGAAGGTGTTTGGTATTTTGACAGTGTTGCAGCCATTTCTGCGATCTAATTCTAGAGCAATGTCATCATCCTGTATCCACTGACAGTCACTTTCCATTTGCCCCTCCTCCAGCCTTTGGCCACTAACTAAACCATGTTCAGTGTTCATGGATTTGCCTATTCTGGACGTGCCAGCCAAGGAAACCACAGGATGTGGCTTTTTGTGCTTGCTCTTTCACAAAGCATAAAGGGTTCAAAGTGGGTCCATGTTGTAGCAGGTATCAGTACTTCTCATTCTTTTACATGGTTGCATAATATTCAACTCTAGAGATGTGTTATGCTTCTTCATCCAGGTGTCAGGTGACAGACATTTGGGTTTTTCTACTTATTAGTCATTGCGAATGTAATAAGTATTTGCATACATGTTCTGTGTGGACATGTGCTTTCATTTCTTTGGAGCACATACCCAGGAGTGGAATTGCTGGACCACACGACAGCTCTGTTTAACTTTTTAAGAAGCCATCAAATTGTATGCTTAGCAGCTGAACTATTTCATGCCCTTCCTATCAGTAGGTGAGGTAGCCGCTCCCTCACATTCTTGCCAGTACTAGCTATGGTCAGTCTTTTTATTTTAGCCAGTCTGCCAGGTGGGAGTTGATACTTCATCATGCTTCTGATTTTTGCTTCTCTAAGGATCAGTGATATGGAATATATTGTGATACACTGGCCACTTTTTGTTTTCTTTTGATATATCTTCTTTGGAGAGCTGTATTTAGCAGTGGGTAAGTTTAGCTCTACACATATGCCGAATTTCTCCTACTGTCACAAAACATCCAGGATAATCACCTTAAAAAGAAGACTGGTTTATTTTGGCTCATGGTTTCAGAGGGTTCAGTGCATGGAGAGTTTAACCATTTGTTTCTGGGCTTGTGGCTGGGTGCTACATTGTGACAGAGCTGGTGACAGGGGAAGCTGTTCATTGCATGGGGGCTGTCAAGTGGCATCATTACTGTGGGGGTTGAGTCAAGGGTGGACCCAGGCAGGGTTGTATTCAGCTGATTATGCTGGTGCCGTGGTGCTGGTATGAAAAACCCGAGTGTGTTCTGATTGGCCAATGCCTGTGCTACTTTGGAACACCTTCCCTCCCTGGGTACAGAGTATCGCGTGTGTGTGTGTGTGTGTGTGTGTGTGTGTTATGCCTGGTGATTGTCAGTTTCCTCTTGTTAAACTGGATGTGGCAGTTCATGTCTATAATCTGAGCATTAAGGAGCCTGAGGCAGGAGGACCCCAGTGAGATCAAGATCAGCCTGGACTACACAGTGAGTTTAAGGCCTGCATAGCACGACTATGTCTCAAAAAACAAAAACAAAACAAAATAGAACTTCTTTTCCTTTCTTTTTCTGAACTCCTGTAAGTCCCTAATTTATGTTTATTTTTTGAGATACTACTATGTAGTTCAAACTGACCTTGAACTCACTGTGTAGCCCAGGCCGGCCTTAAACGGGTAGTGATCCTCTTGCTTCAGCCTCCTAGTGTTGGGATTACAGATGTGAACTACTGCCCAACTATGTCCCTGATTATTGATGGTGGACACTGATAGCTAACATCCATTAAAATTATTTTTGGTGGCACTGAGGATCAAACCTAGGGATGCTCTACTACTGTGCTACGTCTCCAACTCTTTATACTTTTTATTTTGAAAAACAGTCTTGCTAAGTTGTGCAGACTGGCCTTGAACTTGCAATCTTCCTGTCTCAGCCTCCTGAGTAACTACTAGGCCTGTCCTGCATCCCTGATGCATCTTGGGAGTATGCGTTGATGCTTTTTGATTGATGTTCTGTTTTGTGATGCTGGTGGCTGGGCCCAGGGTCTCATGCATGCTAGGTAGGCATCCAACCCCTGAGCTCCACCTCCAGCCCCGTGGTCTTGGTTCTTTCTTAGGAAAACAAAGTCTTTCTGCAGGATGTGGTGGCACACACTTGGGAAGCTGAGGCAGGAGGATCATCACAATCAGCCTGAACCACCATGAACCCTGTCACAGAACGAAACAAACAGAACAGGAAAGAGAAGAAGAAAAGAAGGACTTCCAGTAAGCATGTCTTTCCTGTGACAGCCTTGGCAACTTCTGCTATTCTAGAGTTGCGTTTGAATACCAACATCCGTAAGCTTGAAGGCCTCTCTCTCAAGGAAGCCCTTCCACATGAACATGCTGGAATCACACCTAACATCGCTGTGGGGGTGCTTATGATGCTGAACCAAAGGAAACAACTGCATAGGGGACGTGATAACTGAAGCAAGGTGCAGCCCCGTACTGCAAGGTTCAGCACGCTTTCTGGGCAGGGCCAGAGAATAAGCACTTTTGGTTTTGCGGGCCACAGAATCTGTGATGCAACCCAACTTGGCTGTTGTAGTGCAGAAGCATTTGGAGGTGACGTATGCATGAACAGGTGTGGCTAGACTCCCACAAAACTGTTTAGGTGGTAGGGCTGGATTGGGTCCATATATAATGACCTTTTACCATGTGATCATTAAATATCAAATAGCATTATGTGGACTCACAAAGGTCCATCCCAGGGATTGAACTCAGGGCTTTTGCACTGAGCTACATTCTCAGTCCTTTTTCTAGCTTTTATTTTGAGACAGGGTCTCACTAAGTTGCTGAGGTTGAGCTCAAACTTGTGATTCTCCTGTCTCAGCCTCCCAGAGTGCTAACATTATAACCATGTGCCACTATGTGCCTGTACAAGTTGTATTTTAAATATACATGTATGTATATATGCATATATATAGTATTATACACACGTATGCACAAATTACACATATATGCACACACTCGTATTTGTATAGGCCATGAAAAGAACCTGAAAGACACACATTTAACTATTAACAGTAGCAATGCCAAATTGGAATGCACAGACATTTACCTTACTTTATTGATTAAAAGTTTTGCCTTTCATGTAATTAAATAAAATTACAATGAGTTTTTTTTTTTTTTTTTTAATGGCCGGCTCAGCCTGCATTCGGGGTGGGGCTGGCACAGCATGTGGTGCCAGGGATCGAATCATGGTCCCTGCAGTTGCCTAAGCTTTCCTAAGCAGTTGCTTTAGATCACTGAACCATCTTGCCAGCCCCATGTAATTCAATAGAATATAATTGAGTTTTGTTTTTAAAGATCAAAGCAGTTATCTGGGCATAGTGGCCCATGCCTATAATTCTAGCACTTGGGAGGCTGAGGCAGGAGAACTGAGAGTTAAAGGCCAGCCTGAGCTGCAAAATAAGTTGAAGGCTAGCCTGGGCTTCAGAGTGAGGCCCTGTCTCAAGCAAAACAAAACGCAAACAAAACAAATATTCAAGAGTTTTACTCATCTTCATAATATTGTGCATAAACTTGCATCCCACCCAAAATCGAACATCTTTACTGTTGGTCATGCCAGTCACTGTTAACAGTTCCCATGACCCCCAGCTGTTGTTATGCCCCAAAGTGGGAGTATATCAGACCCCTGGACATTGAGAGGAAGCATTTTTGTTTCTGTTTTGAGTCAGGGCCTGACTATGCAGTTCAGGCTGGTTTGGAACTCACAGCGTAACCCATGCTGACCTCAAACAGCCCTGATCCTCCTGCCTCAGCCTCCCAAGTGCTGGGACTACCTGTGTGTACCACTACACCTGGATAGGGACAGCGGTGGCTTAAGACGCCAGCTCAGAGGCTTTTCTGGGAACCATGGGGCTGGAGCCTATGGTAATGTCAGAGGAGGACAGGGATAGAGGGACTGGTGCCAGCAACCTTCTTACGCTGAGCTCCTTATGGGCCTACAGGGCGTGGGTTATGTGGCAGCTTCTGACTTCTTGGTCACTAGCTACGTGTTCATTTAGCAGATTCCTGTGGGCTGGGTCCTGGAGCTGGATGGAGGCCACATCGTCACCACCCTGCCAGGAAGAAGACCTCAAATGCTGAGCTAGGCAGGATACACGCCTGACAGAGGTGAGCCTGAGCCGGCAGGGCCAGGGGATATGTCACATCTGAGTCATATCTGAGTCATTTGGGAGCATGAACAGAGTCTTCCACACCCTCGAAGACAGGACAGGAAGTCACAGGCAGGCAGAGGTGAGGGATGTCAGGCAGGACAGGGCAAGTGCTGTTGAGGCATTGTAAGAAGTTGACCAACAGGGGCTAGGCTGAGAGGCCACTGGTCAGGCAGTGAAAGCAGCAGAGCACGAGGAGCAGAGGTTGGATTTGAGCTTCAGAGAGATTTTGCTGACAGGAGGGGAGGAGAGTGGATGCGAAGAAGAGCTAGTGATGGCTCCTCAGTGCAGGCTGTGACCAGACCATGGCAGAACCAGGTCTGGCATCTTCTGTGTCCTCTCCTCTCCTCCTCCTCCTCCTGTGGCCAGCTCCCTCTCCTTTAGTCTTTGGCTTTTAAAGCTTGAATGAGACCCCACCTCTAAGAAGACAGACCCACTGATATCCCAGTCTCTGATACTCCCAAGCCAGGCCAGGAGGCCACTCTGGGGTCTAGGTTGCTCTGTGTTTCTCTGTCCCTGTGAGTTCTGTTGTTTTACCATTGCAGTTTGGTTTCTGTTTTACCACTAGATTGATTTTCACAGGGGTAGGATCAGGTCTGTCTTTTGTCTCTAAGATGCAGCACAAAGCCTGGCACACAGCCAGGGGATGGGAGTACACACCTGTAATCATAGCACTTGGGAGGTTGAGGCAGGAGGCCAGCCTGAGCTACAGAGTGAGTTCACAGCCAGCATGAACTACACAGCCAAAAGTGTTTCTCAAAGAAGAAGAAGAAGAGGAGGAAGAGGAGGAAGAGGAGGAAGAGGAAAAGGAAGAAGAGGAAGAAGAAGAAGAAGAAGAAGAAGAAGAAGAAGAAGAAGAAGAAGAAGAAGAAGAAGAAGAAGAAGAAGAAGAAGAAGAGGAAGAAGAAGAAATTTGAACTGGGCCTGATGACTCATGCGTATAATTCTAGTTCTCAAGGAGGCTGAGGCTAGAAGGTTACAAGTTTAAATCCAGCCTAAGCAATATAGATAGTGAGGGACTCATAAAGCCAGGGTGTACCAGGACTTAGGTGGGGAGAGTGTGGCAGGAGGAAACACACTCTGTCCTGAGGCTTCCATGCCCGTGCGCTCTGTGGAGGTGAAAAAGCAGTTCTGCTGTAGGCTTCAAAATAGGAGCGCAGGGGGCTGGCGAGATGGCTCAGTGGTCAAAAGCACCTGCTTAGGAAAGCTTAGGCAACCACAGGGACCGTGGTTCGATCCCTGGCACCACATGCTGTGCCAGCCCCACCCCTGGACAGGCTGGGCAGGCTGAGCTCGCCATAACAAAAAAAAAAAAAAAAAAAAAAAAAAAAAAAAAAAAAAAAAAAAAAAAAAAAAAAAAAAAAAAAAAAGGGGGAGGGCAGGGCTGGCACGGAATTATGGAGCCGACCAGGCAGAAGCGTGTCACCGTCTTCTCTCCTAGGACTGTCTCTGTCTCTCGCAAGTGGCTTCTACAAGGTTTTCCCTTGCAGCGCCGCTAGTAATCACTACATCAGAAATAATACGGGTGCACAGCCTGTGTGAGGAAGACGGGGCTGCCCTGCAAGGAGCAGGGTGCGGCTACGAACACAGGTCACTCTGGGGACACGTAGGTATGTGAAACTCGCATCCGGGCTGCGTTTTGGTACTCTCTCTGTTATAGTAAACCTTATATAAACATACATATTACTTGATTGCGCATAAAAGAACTCTGGAAGGCAGTAAAGGAAAGTGCTCTTTACCGAGTATTCTGTCTCTGGGTCGCCCCACCCCGCCCTGCCCTTCCTTCTTGTCCTCCTTTTTCCTTCCTTTTAGATCTGGGTCTCACTCTCTCGCCTAGGCTGATCTTGAGCTCATCACCAGCCTCTGCCCTAGCCTTCTGGTGCCAGAGTGACAGGCAGCACGCTCTGACCCTCCTTACTCCCAAGGGTTGCAGGTCCCAGCTTTTTTTTTTTTTTTAAAGGATGGGGAGGGACGGGGGAGATAGCTCCGTGGCATAAGTGCCTGGCCTGGCAAGTGCAAGGTTGTGAGTTTGAGCCCCAGTTCCACAAAATAAATAAATACATACATACATAAATAAATAAATAAAATAAATGGATGGGGAGGATGGGGGCGTGGGATTTCAGCCACAGGTTAGAGTGCCTGCTTAACGCTGGAGGCCCTGTGCTCAATTGCAGCGTGGGTGTGCCCACACGTGCACACGCGCACACACGTGCACATACACACACATACTTTCTCACAGCCCCTCACTGGGGGCTTCGGGGCTGGCTTGGGGCGGGACCCTGCCCGTCACCCGGTGCTTCTGTGGCGTGGCAGCTGACTCCGGGGCTGCCCTGCCCACATGACTTTCCCTGCCCAGGCGGGCAGGGCCGGCTGTCAGCGCTTCCGGCTCCAGTGGGAAAGTCCCCTTGAAAGTCATGTGCTTAAAACTGAAACCTAAGTGTAACGGCTGTAGAATGGGTCAACTGAATTTTGTGCTGTAACTGTGGAAAACTATTAGGGTCCCTTATGCTTCCTGTTGTCTGCTCTAAGGAATGTGTTCTCACTCTCTGGAGGCTGTTCAGTAATAAGTAACTCTCCCTCCCCTCCCTAATTTAATTCCTGCAAACATACTTAGTTTAAGATGGGTCTTGTAAAAAAAAAAAACGGCTTGCTCAGCCGGCCTCCACCTGGGCAAGTTGTACGCGTCTCTGAAATATGAAAGACCTCTTAGTCATGTGACTTTCATTTTAAAAGCCCCTTGCTTCCCAGGCTAGGCGCTGAGCAGAGGCGGCTCCAGCGAACTTTCTTTTCCCTTCCTCCCTCCCGCGCAGCTGGAAGACTCCAGCTCTCAAATTCCTAATTCTAGATTAATTTTTTATTCAGAGAGGAATTTTGTCCCCTGCTTCTCCTTCTGCCTTGCCTTTTTTTTTTTTTTTTTTTTTTTTTTTTTTTTTTTTTTTTTTTTTTTTTTTTTTTTGGTCTTTTTGAGACAGGGTCTCTCTATGCAGTTCAGGCTGGGCTTCAGCTCACTTTGTAGCCCAGGCTGGTGTCACTTGCACGGATCCTCCTGCCTCAGTCTCCCAAGCACTATCACACCCGGCTTGACATGCCTTTTCTTTTATGATTCACATTTAAAAAAAAAAATCATTTATTTATTTATTTGGTACAGGGTCTTGCTATGCAGCTCGAACTTGTAGTGATCCTCCTGTGGGAGGCCTCCCTCCCCCCATGTGCTGGGATTTCAGGTGTGCACCACCATACCTGGTTTCATTGACTGGCTGTGTGCTGGGCCAGCAAGGTACGCGGTACTGGGGATTGAAGCTGGTTCCTTGAGCTTTCCTGGCAATTGCTTAGACTGCTGAGCTATCTCCCCAGCCCACAATTCCCATTTTAAATTTAGCCAACAATTGGAAGCTTTAAAAAATTGTATTTAAAAGTAGTTTTTTAGCCAGGTATGGTGGCACCTTTCATGATCAGCGCTCTGGGAAGCTGAGGCAAAATGACTGAAGGCATGAGCCCATCCTGGGCCATGTAGCAAGATCTGTCTTTAGATTAAAACAAAACTAAAAAAAAAAAAAAAAAAAAAAAAGTTTTTTTAAAGGCTGATGCTATAGCTCAGTGGTAGGGTGGCCCTGGGTCAATCTCCAGGGGAGGGAGGATTTATTTATTTATTTTTAAACAGGCTCTCACTATGTAGTTCAGGCTGGCCTTGAATTTACTGGGTAGCCCAGGCTGACCTTGAATTTGCAGAAATCCTCTTGTCTTGGCCTCCTGTGTCCCAGGATTAGAGGCATACACCATTACGCCTGGCAATTTCAGGTTTTTATTCAAGTTTCCCCAAACTTTGCCTCGGTGGCAGAATACAGTGCCCCATGGTCCCGTTTGTGATGGAGGTGACTTTCCACTGTACCTTGAATGTTGTGTTAATACTCCATGTTGATGTAATCATTGTCAAGATTAAGATAAAAGCATCTGAAGCGTCAGATGAACTCAGGGCTGAGAACGGGCATTTCTGGGAGCTGGCTCCATAACCTCCCTGTCCCTTTCCTGCCCCAGAATGGGAGGCTGGGTTCTCCCGCACCCATGGAAACTGCTAGGAGGGACAGCAGCCTCTCAGCACAGGGGTGCAGAGCAGGGTCCGCCCAGGGCTGAAGGGGCTGTGTTCTGCCTCCTGCGGACCACGACGACAATGACTCCTAGGCACCCAGCCAGCTCTGAAGCGCCTGGAAGCACAGCCCCTGCTGCTGGGATCAGAGAGCCGCAGATCAGGAGGGGCTCTGCCACGGAGAGCACCGGGCTCCTTGCTGGCAGACCTGGCACTCAGAAGAGGAGCCACCTTTCAGAGCACAAAGAACCAAAGCATGGTCTGGGGAAGACATCCCCAACTCTAGCTGGCTTAAAAGTGGCACTCTGACTGGGGACCCGTAAGCCATGGCCTGGAGCAAATGTGCCCTGATCCAGAGGACTTGAAAGGTTAGGATGATTTCTTCGTCTTTTTTTTTTTTTTTTTTGGTCTTTTTGAGACAGGGTCTCACTATGCAGTTCAGGCTAGCCTTGAACTCACTTTTGTAGCCCAGACTGGTCTCGAACTCACACCAATCCTCCTGCCTCAGCCTCCCAAGTGCTGGGATTACAGGCGTGCACCACCACGTCCAGCAAGAATTTTTTTTTTAACCTAATTATCCTTAAATGGGATATACATCACAAGGCTTTTTCTTTTGACTCATAACATACAGCACTGGGGTGACAGGTGTGTGCCATCATGCCCAGCTCCAGTTTTTATGTACGCATTTACCACGTACATTATTTTTTTCAACATGCCCTTGTGGCATGGCCACACTGAACCAGTCCGTGCTTGCAGAACTCCACGCACACACTGCTTTCTGGCGTGAGCTGTCACTGTTCTCCGCCCTCCTCTGGCAGCTCTGTGAAGCCCTCCTCGCTGAGGAGAGGTTCTAGGAAGTAGCATTGCTCAGGGTAGGACGTGGTGTTCAGAGTGATTAAAGAGATATTTATCTTGCCCAAGGCAAGTTTCACATTTGTGCTGCTTTTACAAAATTCAAAACTCCTGTCCCCTCGGTGCCCCTGGAGGTGCTGGGTTTGAACCCAGGTCCTGGCACTCAGCAAGCATATGCTTCCCCAAGCCGCACCCCTAACCTGTGACTTAGAAATCAAACTGTCGGCCAGGTCCTGCAGAGTTCGCTTCCAGGCCTTCTTTGCCTCTATATTCGAGAATGTAGGTCATCTTCCGGGGCGTGGTCCTGCCCGCAGCTGCTGCCTCGTGGAGCAGAGAGTTGTCATTGGAGATCTATGTCTCTGTTGGGTCCCAGGGCGCAGCCTGGAAATCCTAGGCTCAGATTCTTTAATTATGTGCTTCCTTGCATGTGGCCTGGCTTAGGAGCAGTGTGGCCGCCCGCGCTGTGCCTGCAGCTGGACGGTGCAGTTCCTGTGATTTCACCCAAGCCCTGCCGCCGCCGGCTCCGCCTCCGCCGCCGCCGGCTCCGCCTCCGCCTCCGCCGGCTCCGCCTCCACCGCCGCCGGCTCCGCCTCCACCGCCGCCGGCTCCGCCTCCACCGCCGCCGGCTCCGCCTCCACCGCCGCCGGCTCCGCCTCCACCGCCGCCGGCTCCGCCTCCACCGCCGCCAGCAGCACCAGCTGAGTCAGTTTCCTTGGGCCCCACACCTTTGACTTTGACTTAAAGAGGGAGAAGGTGACTGTGGCGTAAGTCTGCAGAGGTCTCGGCCCACCATCCCTGGCTCCCAGATAGGGCTGCAAGGCGCAGGGCTAGCAGGCGGCGGAAGGCAGAGCAGGGACACGGGCTCCAGGGAGGGAACAGCGACTCACCTCTTCCCACCAGACCACACCTCCTAGCGGCAAATCAGTGGAAACCTTCTTGATCCAATTACCTTCCAAAAAGTCCCTTCTGAGATTGCCGGAAGCCTCAGGCAGCCGTCTGGATGCACCCACAGGAGCGTCCACCACAGTCCTGCTACCAAGAAAAGAAGAAGAGTTATCTCAGTCCATTTTCTGCTGCTGGGATGGAATTCCAGGTTGGGTGACAGTCTTTGTTACTATCTTTGTTGCTGAGATAAAACACCCAACATGCACAAGTGAAAAGAGGAAAGGTTTATTTCAGCTCATGGTTTGTACAGGTTTCAGTCCATAGTCCGCTGGCTCCAAGGCAGGGGAGCAGGGTAGAGGGGCATTGCAGAGGGGAAACAGTCCATGGTGTGGCAGGCAGAAGGCAGCAAGCAGCAGGCAGCAGCAGCAACAGTAACAGGACTGCCTTCCCTCCCTTATACCCATCCAGGCTGTAAAGCTGTTGATTGATGCCACCTACACCCAGAGTGAGGCTTCCACTGCCCACTCCCTTAATCCCAGTATCACACCCTTAATCCATGTTCACATACTCTAATGCAGCCACCTTCAAAACTCTTCACCTATGACCATAAGAGGCTTTGGGGGACATCTAGACGCAAGCAGTAACAGTGACAATCAGCGTAGAGGTTCACTGGCTCAGAGTTGGAGGCTGAGGAATCTGAGCGTGTAAGGAGGTCCTCTGTGCTGTGTCTTGACTGGGCAGTGGCAGGCAGCGAGTGCTCACACTGTGCAGGGCAGGGCCGGCTTCCTAATCTTGCCACCGTGCAGTGACGGACCCGCACCTGCCCCCCGGATCGGCAGTAGACTGTCCGCCAGCACTCAGCCTTCCCCAACTCTCGGGTTTCTTCTGGTCTCCCCTTGAGGCCCGATGGCAATGAGATTTCCACTGGCGCACCGGGGAGTATTCGATCCTCCTTGGACCAGCCTTTATGTCACAGGTGTTGTGCTTGTGTAATGAATCACATACTCCTTGTGCCAGCTGCCGGTAGGCTTGGAGCCAAAGGTTTCCCCCAGCTCTGGTAGACACCAATTTCTTTTGATTCTTAGCTTTTGAGCCTGAGGCCCAGTTGGATTTTGTTTTTATGTTATGATTATTATCATCAGTGGTGGGGTACTGGGGATTAAACTCAGGGCCCTGGAACTCAGCTACCTCTTAGTCCTTTAAAAAAATTTGAGACACGGTCTTGACAGGTTGCCTAGAATGGGCTTGAATGGACAGTCTTCCTGCCTCAGCCTCCCAAAGTCCTGGGATTACAGGCATGTGGCATCATGCTGGTCTTTCTTTCTTTCTTTCTTTCTTTCTTTCTTTCTTTCTTTCTTTCTTTTATTTCTTTCTTTCTTTGAATTCAATAGGAACTGACCTATATGTTCAGCCCCCTTCCAGGGCCTTTGCACAAAGCCACATCCCTGGCCCTTTTCTTTTTTGCGGGACTGAGGTTTGAACTCATGACCTTGCACTTGTGCCTTGGAGCTATCTCCCCAGCACCTCCTGGCCTTTTTTTTTTTTTCTATTTATATTTTTACTTTGGGACAGAATCTCGCTAAGCCACTAGGATGTCCAGGCTGGAATCCTCCTTCCTCATCTCCCAGAGTGTTGGGATTATAGGCCAGGTGTGGTGGTACTCCTGGCCCTTTTTACTATTTACTTGGAGATAGGGTCTCCCTAGGTTGCTCAAGCTGGCCTTGACCTTACTATCCTCGTGCGGAAGCTTCTCAAATGTTTGTGTCACTATGCCTGGCTTCACTTCCATTTTAAGCCTGCGAGTTAGGGCTAGAGATATATCACAGTGGTAATACAGCATATGCGAGGGTCTGGGTTGGATCCTTAGCACAGAACATTAACACATGTGCATGCATGCACACACATACACACGGAGAAGAAAAGAAAAAATAGAAGTGAACAAACACTTGCCTGGCAAGGGTAAGGCCCTGAGTTTGATTCTCAGTACGAGCTTCTCCCCAAAAATCACCCCTCCCCCCCAAAAAAAAATCCAAACAAAAAAGAAAACAAGTGAAGAAAAGAAACCTATAAACCATCTTACAGCCTTTTTGGAACAAGGTGGAGGTTAGATGATTAAATGTATACAGATCAGCTGAACAGCTGGATATGGTAGCCCACCTGGCTTGTGATCCCAGAACTCAGTAGGCTGGGGCAGGAAGATGGCTATGAGTTTGGAGCCAGCTTGAGCCACAAAGTGAGCTCACAGGCAGCCTGGACTACATAGTGAGACTCTGTCTCGGAGGAAGGAAAGGGGATTAATAATGTATTTCTCTTATAGGAATGTGCGTGATAGAAGAGTCAATAACTAGGAACACTGGCACATGGGGAGCCCCAGTAAAAGATAACTGTTCTCTTTTTTAAAAAATTCATTTTATTTTATTTTAATTTTAAACTTTATTTATGTTATGGCGGCTCAGCCTGCCCTGGGGGTGGGGCTCACCCAGCATGTGGTGCTGGGGATCGAACTGTGGTCCCTGCAGTAGCCTAAGCAAGTGCTGTAGGCCACTGAGTTATCTCACCAGTCCCCAACTATTCTCTTTTTTAAAACATTTTTACTTTATTTAAACCTCATGTATGGCTGGCTCAGCCTGCCCTGGGGGGATGGGGCTGGCGCAGCATGTGGTGCTGGGGATCGAACCGCAGTCCCTACGGTTGCCTAAGCTTTTCTAAGCAGGCGCTTTAGACCACTGAACTATCTTGCTGGCCTCAAGATAACTATTCTCAATTATACCAAAGCACTTGGCACTGTGTCTCAGGTCTGTCGGTCCCTCTCAATCGATGATACACGTTATAATAACACGTGCCTGTCTCTGTGCTGTCCGAGGACAGGGTGAGGAAAGTGTGGTAAGTCCCACCTCAGGGAGCCTGCACCAGAGACAGTATTGGGAGACCCAGGGGGCTGGCGGATCTGTCTACGCTACCGCCCTGTGGCTGCCTGTTCCTAGTGCTCTGCTTGTCAAAGGCCACAGACCTCACTGTTGCCGGCCACCTTCTGCGCATGCGCACCAGCAACATTGATTCTCTTAACAGCCGATTCTCTTAGCAAGGCGACTTTGCAGCTGCTGGCCTGCAGGGCGCCTTCCAGCCTACAGAGCACATATTCCTCTAGTCCCAGCGCTCAGGAGGCTGAGGTGGGAGGATCCCACCTGGGCTCCAAAGGCTAGCCTGAATGACATAAGGAGATGCTGTCTCAAAAAAAGTCCTGTTCCTCTCTTCTCTAAGTTATTTCTTTTAGGACCGTGCCTGAACTGCAATCCTGGCTCCGAGGGACCCTCTTGGTGCACAGAGAGAGGAGTGATGCACGGGAGGGGGCGGAGTGCGCAGCGTGTGTGTGTGTGTGTGTGTGTGTGTGACTTCCAGAGCACAGGCTCAGGTGTGCAAGTCACAGAATATTCTCTATTTTTTTTTTTTTTTTTAAATTTTATTTATTTATTTATTTGTTTTCTTGTTGTGTTTGTTTGTTTCTTTCTCTATTCATCTTGTGGCTGGCTCAGTCTGCCCTGGTGGTGGCGCTGGCGCAGCATGTGGTGCCGGGGATCGAACTGCAGTCCCCGCAGTTGCCTGAGCCCTCCCAAGCAGGCGCTCTAGACCACTGAACCATCTCGCCGGCCCCAGAATATTCTCTATTATAAAAGCTAAACGCTGGGGCCCGGTAGATAGCTCAGCATCTAAAGCCCCTGACTGGCAAGCTCAAATCCTGAATTCAATTTCCGGTATTTTGGGGTTTTGTTTATTTGTTTGTTTTAAGACAGTGTCTCACTATGTATTTCACGTCCGGAAGTTACTATAGCCCAGGCTGACCTCTAATTCCCAGTGATCTTCCTGCCTCAGCCTCCCCAGTTGTGGTGGATTGCCAGCTGGTGGTCAACCCTGCTGAAGTGAAGCGGCGTGGTGCTGGGCGTGGGCGGCCCACCTGAGGAGCACTGCCGGCAGCGTAAGAAGCAGAACTCGAGAAGAAGAGCGTGCGGTCTAGGTTCTCCTGGGCTATTCTTTTGTAGGACCTCGTCGTGGTGGCTTTCCTAGTGACCTTGGCTAGGCTCTTGTCGTTGGAGGAGGAACTCAGGACCTCCTTGTCACTGAGGATGGCTGCAGTTCGCTTTGCGGGAGCTCTGGTCCTCACCTTTAGCACCGATTCCTGGCTCCAGAGGGTAAGAGGGCGCACAGCTCAGCCTCCTGGAGAAGCTCGTCGCGTTGGCTTTCCTGGTGGGAATTCGGCTTGTTTTGTCAGAGGAGCCCAGACCTCACTGTTACTGATGATGCTGATGTTGGGAACTGAACCCAGCAGCCTCGAGTCTGCTAGGCAAGTGCTTTACCACCGATGGACACCCCCAGCCCCGTCCCATCCCCTTTTTGGAGTCTCCATAAGTTGCCCAGGCTGGCCTTGAATGGAAGATCATCCTGCCTCAGCCTCCTGAGTAGCTGGCGTTGCAGGGCCTGGACCACTGCTGACTCGGGTCTTTTTCACTATCCTGTTTCTCTGGTTTCTCTTCTCTCCTCTCTTACTATCCCTCTTCCAAAGGAAGACCTTGCCCAGACTGACTGGGTAGTCTTCTCCATCTGCTTTGGGTCTGGGAAGCTGGGGCCCAGGTGTTCTCTGTCTTTGGCCCTTTACATTCCCCACCCCCATCCCAGCGGGGTGCCTGGTGCTGGGTGACCCTGGTGTCCTTCGTTTCATCTTCCCCTGTGCTTTGATAGCCAAATGCATTATTGATGTTACAGTATTACACTTTTGAACAGTTAGTATGAGGTCAATTAAAAATAGGGAAAGTAAAAAAGTTGTTTTTAATCTTAAGACAGAGTCTCACTAGATTGCTATGCTGCCAGGTTGGGCTGATTGGGGCTCCTCCTGCCTCAGCCTCCCAGAGTGTTGGGATTATAGGTGCGCACCACCATACCTAACTGAAAATTTGGAGGCTGATGCAGGAGGGTTGCTGTTTATAGGCCAGCCTGGGCAACTTAGTGAGATATTGTCTTAAAATGAATACGAATGTTCAAAAGGAACTGGAGATTTAGCTCTGAGCTTCCTGGTTTCAATCCCCAGCACCACACACACACACACACACACACACACACACACAGAAGGAAAGAAAGAGAAAAAAGAAAACAAAAACAAAACCAAAAATTTTGTTGTGTCTGCATTATTCTTTCTGTAATGCTTATCTCTCCATGTGCATCCGAGTCTCTGATTTATATAATTTTCGTTTCTCTAAAGAACTTCTTCTGGTATTTCTTTTTCGTTGTTCTTGGCTTAAGGTGGCGCTTGACTACTCCGGATAGTAGAACTTCATAGTATTCCAGTTTTTGCTGTTGTAACCCACGTGCTCGGTACGTGTCTGCTGTTATGCCAGCCATGACCACTAGATGGCGCCCCTCCCACCGTCTGAAGCCCGCCAGCCTCCGCCCAGCAGCGGATCTCAACCTGGCGCCCAGAGCCTGCAGACCTCGGCGTGCAGCGTAGGGCTTTGCGTTGCTGCAGACCTCGGCTTGCAGCGTAGGGCTTTGCGTTGCTGCGCCCCTTCTGCTTTTGCACAAGAGAGAATTTCAGTTCTCCCTGTAAAACACCCAGTGTTTCTTTGAGGACGGAGACACAGAGAATGGAATCAGGGCGTAGGCGAGTGCAGGCAGCCAGGAATGAGGGCCAGCACGGCTCCACCCTTAGTTTCTGAAAAGAAAAAGCCCTGGGCAGAAATTGGGTTGGAAGCGGGTGGTCTGTCGGTGTGGACGAAGGGGGACGCCTGTGACTGTGCTCGATGCGCTCCATGCATGCCCGGTAAGGACGCTTCCGTGCAGGTTCATGCAAACACATTTCCCTGCGACGCCTTCACTCGCACTGATTCGTGCGATACAGTGTGAAAAGGGCTTATTTTGGGGAGGATGCTGGGGTTGAACCCACGACACACACATGCTAGGCAAGTATTGAGTTACATTTCTGGTCCTTTTTATTTTTTATTTCACTGAGCTGCTCAGGCTGGCCTTATTATCCCCCTGCCTCAGCTTCCAAAGAAGTTGAACAGCAGCTGCGCGCCTCTGTGCCCGGTGTGTTTATCCTACTTACCAGGTCTGCGCGGGCTGTGGTGGGGAGCGGCACTTCCTTCTTGGTCCCAGCCATGCTGTGGGTGGCAGGTGAGGACATGGGGTGTGTTTCAGCCTCCAGAGAGGAACTGTGAGGCCCGGGGGGAGAAAGGAAGAAGAGGGGCACTGCGGAAGGGAGGCGTGGGAAGATCCCCAGACCCACGGGGCTGCAAGGCAGGTTCCTTCCATAGCTGAGACCTGGAGCCAGCTCTTGGGTGTCCTGGCCGAGACGCCCGGTGTGGTCCGGTGCACCACACTCAGTCACATGTAGGCTTTTGGCTTTTTTTTTGCGCGACCGGGGTTCGAACTCATGACCTTGCACTTGCCAGGCGGGGACTTGTGCCACAGAGCTATCTCTCCAGCCCCTTGGTTTGTTTTTTTTAGTCAAGATCTCACTGTGTAGTTCAGACTGGACTCATTCACCAGGATGGCCTCCAGCTTCAGGGCCTTCAAGAAGCAGGGCTCTAGGGAGGGAGAGGGAGGGAGCTAAACCCTCTCAGGCCACGGCCCTGCCACGCCTCTTTCCGGCAGGCCAGTGGGAGCAAACCCGCTCGAGTTCCTATAATTCAGTCTCTTCTACCAGTGGGGCTGTTTTGGATAGAAACTACTGTAGAGCTTTTTTTTTTTTTTAATGTATTTAGTACAGGGTCTACAGGGTCTCACTACACAGATCGGACTCATAGTAATCCTGTTTTCAGCCACCTAAATGCTGGGATTACAGGTACCCCACCACACCCTGGTGCAGCCACACCCGAGCCCTGGGGGTGGGGCGGGGCCAGCAAAGCATACCAGGGATCGAACCTCGTGTCTGCGTCTGCCTAAGCAGACGCTTTAATCCACTGAGCTATCTGGTCGGCCCCTTAAATCCATACAGCTTTGCAACTGCCCGTGAATCTGTAATATAAAAGCAAAGATAAAAAAATGAATTAAGGGGCCGGCGAGATGGTTCAGTGGTCTAAAGCGCCTGCTTAGGAAAGCTCAGGCAACTGCAGGGACTGCGGTTCGATCCCCGGCACCACATGCTGCGCCAGCCCCCACCACCAGGGCAGGCTGAGCCAGCCACAAAATAAATAAATAAATAAACAAACAAACACAACAAGCAAACAAACAAACAAATAAATAAATAAATAAAAATTAAAAAAAAATGAATTAAAAACAAGACACTAAAAGGAGGGACAGACAGGAGCCTGGCTATGTGAAAGAGCAAAAGGGGTCCAAATTAGGCCGGTGTCAGGCAGAGCTGAGAGGAGGGGGCTAACCGTGGCAAGTAAAAGCTCTCTGGTTCAGTCCTTTACCATTTTTTTCGTTTTGCACAAGCTGGAGTTCCACCTGGGCAATTTAGTGAGATTCCGTGCCAAAAGGAAAAAAGGCTGGGGAAATAACTCAGCTGCAAAGGGTTCAAATCCCAGTACTGGAGAGAAAAATAGGGTTAGCTTCAAGTAACAGAAAATGGCCTAAGAACCAGTGCCCAGACATACTTATTTATTAGCTATACAATTGCAGTTTGTTTGTTTATTTATTTATTTATTTTTCAGGACCAGGGATTGAACTCAGGCCCTTGCGCTTTCCAGGCAAGCGCTTATTCTACTGAGCTATTTCCCTGGCCCTGCAGTTTCTTTTCATTTAAAGTTTTATTTTAAAGAGTAAAAAGAGCAGAAACAAAGATAGAAAGAGAGTAACAAGCAAGAGTACATATAGTACAGAATTTCAAAACAAGAACAAAAATTTAACAATGGTTGTATTACATATTTTCATCATCAAATCTGTTTAGATTAATAGATATAAGTATGTAAGATTGGTTAAATAAAGAGTAACACTTTCAATAAACTTTACTTATTTTATTTTTTTTTATCTTTAACTCTTCCAAATGACAATTGCAGTTTTATGTATTCATTTTTTAAAAGAAAACAAAGTAGAGATAGAAAAAACATTAGAAGTGATATAAGATTTTACCAAACAAAGCAATGGGAGTTCAACAACAGTTACTGTATTACATGATGCTGTCCCCAACTAGTTGTTCAGATTATCAGATATAAACATGGAAGATTCATTAAAGAAAACAAAGCAATAACAAAGAATTTCTAAGAGGGCTGGTGAGATAAGATCGGGGAGTAAGTGCCTGCCTAGGCAAGCACAGGGACGCGTGTTCCATTCCTGGTACCACATGCTACTCCAGCTGTGCCCCTGGGGGGTGTGCTGAGCCAGTGGCAGGGTCTGAACATGGTGGCACATGCCCGTAATCCCAGTGCTGGGGAGGCTGAAAACAGGAGGATCACTGAGTCTGAGCTGTGTAGTGAGACCTTCTACAAAAAGAGAGAGAAAAAAAAAAATCAGTGGAAAAAAAGAAAGAAAAATTTTAAGCATTAACTGTACCTTTAAAAAGGCCAGCAGAAATCAAACTATTCTGAACATATACCTAAATGTATATTTTCTCTTCTTTCATTTGTCCTTTTCTTTTTCTTTCTTTTTTTCCCCCCTTTTTTGTATTTAGGACAGGGTCTACAGGGTCTCACTATGTAGATCAGACTCCTAGTGATTCTCCTGTTTTTGACCTCCGAAGCGCTGGAATTACAGGTGCGCACCACCGTGCCCAGTCTCAATCGCCATCGCAGCGCGCCCTGCGGGCAAGACTAGCATGGCAGGCTGCTTTAGTCAGCTGAGTTACTAGGCCGGCCCTCATTTGTCCTTTTCCTCATCCAGTTTTTCCTTCTCATTGAACAATTTCTTTGCCTTTCACAGTATCCATTGTACCTTTTAAATTTTCATTACTCTTTCAGGTTCTCAGAATGGTGAGATAATATATTTGCACATGTGGATCTGATTTATTTGACTTATCAATATAATCTCTAGCTGCATCTATATATCTACAAAAGCTTTGAATTTATCATTTTTTATAGCTGAATAACATTCCATTGTGTAAAAATACCACATCTTTTTTTATTCATTCCTCAGTTGATGGGCATTTGGGTTGTTTCCAAGATTTAGCTATGACAAATTGCACTGCTATAAACATGGATGCATGTGTATTACTGTGGTATGATGATTTCAGTTCTTTTGGAAAAATACCTGGGAGGGGAATAGCTGGCACAAACGGGACCTCCAGTCCTAGCCTTTTGAGAAATATTTACACCGATTTCTATAATGCTTGTAGCAGACTGCACTCCCACCAACAGTGGAGAAGGGTTCCTTTTCCCCCACAGCTTCTCCTGCATTTGTTATTGGTGGAGTTCTTGATGATAGCCATTCTTTCTGGCACAAGATAGCATTGCAGCATTTTTTAAATTGCATCTCTTCAATGACCAATGGTGCTGAACATTTTTTCACGTATTTGGTTGCCACTTGTATCTCTTCATGTATGAGATGTATATTCCTCTCAGATGCCCATGTTTAGATTGGGTCTTTGAATTTTGGAGGCCTGATTGTTTTTCAAATTCTTTGCATGTTCTAGATAGGGGGCCTTTGTCTGCTGTAAATGTCTCCCACCTCGTGGGTTTTCTTTTTGCTTCCTTGGTGATTTCTTTCTTTCTTTCTTTCTTTCTTTCTTTCTTTCTTTCTTTCTTTCTTTCTTTTTTGCAGCGCCAGGGTTTGAACTCATGACCTTGCACTTGCCAGGAAGGCACTTGTGCCATGGAGCTATCTCCCTGGCCCCTCCCTTGGTGATTTCTTTTGATGTACTGAAACTTCAGAAAGATGAGATCCTAGTCGTTGATTCTTTGAGGTATTTTCCATGCAGTTGATTTTTGTTCATGAAATTCTTACCTACCCCAGCTCATAAAGTTTTTACCTATTTTCTCTTCCAGAAGATTTAGTATTTTAGTTTTTTTTTTTAATTCCATGTCCAATGTTTTTTTTTTTTTATTTTTTTTTAGAATATGTCAAGAATGTGCACATTTTAGCTCTGATCAGCCAAGTCTCAACCACTATCATTTTATTTATTTATGTATTTGTTGTTTGTTTGGTACAGGATCTTGCTACATAGCTTGGACTTGTAGTGATCCTTCTGTTTCAGCCTCCCAAACCAGCTCTGGAATTACATGCATGCATCACCGTACCTGTTTTTTAATTTTCAGACATTTTATTTATTTATTTTAATGGCCGGCTCAGCCTGCCCTAAGGGTGGGGCTGGCACAGCATGTGGTGCCGGGGATTGAACCGCAGTCCCTACAAATTGCCTAAGCTTTCCTAAGTAGGCGCTTCAGACCGCTGAACCATCTTGCCGGCCCTAGTATTTTAGTTTTAATTTTTATTTTTTTATCTTTTTGAGACAGAGTCTCACTATGCAGTTTAGGCTGGCCTGGAGCTCACATTTTGTAGCCCAGGCTGGTCTTGAACTTGCACCATTTCTCCTGCCTCAGTCTCCCAAGTGCTGGGACTACAGGTGTGTGCCACCACAGGTTTTAATTTTTAAATCTTGATCCATTTTGACTGTAGTTTTATGTGCATATTGATAGATATTAGTCTATTTTAAGCCTTCAGCACCATTTATTAAAGATTCTATCCTTCTTCCAGGGAACATGTGTGGCCCCTTTGTCAAAGATAAAATGGCCGAGTATGCTTGTAGTTGTGTTTACATCTTTTCATTTGTTCCATTGATCCTCAGGTCTATTTTTATTTTTATTTATTTTTTTGACAGTATTATACTGATTTGATCACAGTCGCTTTGTAGTGTAATTTCAAGTTAGGGATCGTGATGCCTCCTGCCTTTCTTCTGTTGTCCAGGATTGCTTTTGCTATTCCTTGTGTCTTCTGGTTCCAGATGAGTTTTAGGAATGTTTTTCTAGATCTGTGACATATACTAATGGTATTTTAATTGACATTTCATAGAATCTTTATATCAGTTTTGGGAGTATGGCCACTTTCACAATGTTGATTCTTCCTACTTAGGAGCAAGGAATATCTTTCCATTTTCTGAAATCCTCTTTGATCTCTTTTTTCAGAGTACTATAATTTTTGTGGTATAAATCTTTTACTTCCTTTGTGAGATTGAGTCCTAACTATTTCATTTTTGGGGGTGTTTTTGTGGAAGGCATGGTTTCCATAATTTCTCCCTTGGTGCCCTTATTATCTGTGTATAGAAATGCTATTGGGCCAGCCGGATAGCTCGGCAGACTAAAGCACCTGCTTAGGCTGCTGCGGGGACTGGGGTTCGATCCCCAGTGTGCCATGCAGGCCCTGCCCCTGGGGCACGCTGAGACAGTGACTGAGAGTGGGTATGGTGGTGTGTGCCTGTAATTCCAGTGCTTGGGAGGCTGAAAACAGGAGAATCATTATGAGTCTGATCTATGTAGTGAGACTCTGTAGACCCAGTCCTAAATACAATAAATAAATAAATAAATAAATAGATAAATAAATAGAAATGTTATTGAATTTTGAGTGCTAACTTTGTATCCTGCTGTCCTACTGAATTTAGTTGTTAAATCTATAAGTCTCTTACTGGAATTTTTGGGGTCTTCCATGTATAGTATCATGTCATCTGCAAATAACGATAATTTCACTTCTTCCTTTCCAATCATTATCGCTTTTGTTTCTTTCTCTTACAGATTGCTGTGGCTAATGTTTCCAGAACTATACTGCACACGAGTTGTGACAGTGGGCATCCTTGTCTTGTTTCTGATTTTAAAGTGTAGGCTTTCAGTTTTTGTCCATTATGTATAATATTGGCTGTCGGTTTGTCACAGGTGACTTTTATCAGATTGAGGTGTGGACCATCTATTCTGATTTTCTGTAGTGTTTTTATTATGAATGAGCATTGGACGTTGTCAAAAACTTTTTCTGCATCTATTGAGGTGATCATGTGACTCTTGTCTTTGGTTCTGCTGATGTGGTATATTACATTTATGGTTTTGTGTCTATTAAATCATCCTTGCATTCCTGGGATGAATCCCACTTGGTCATGATATATAAAGCTCTTGATGATTTGCTACATTCTGTTTGCTAGTATTTTACTGAGGATTTTTGCATCTTTGCTCGTCAGAGAGAATGGCCTGCTATCCTCTTTTTTGGTTGAGTCCCTCTCTGGTTTTGGTATCGGAGTAATATTTGCCTCCTTAAAGGTGTCTGGGAGAATTGCTTCCCTTTCTGTTTCATTGAAGAGATTGAGAAGAGTTGGCATTAAGTTCTTCCTAAATTTCTTGTAGAATTCAGCTGTGATGCTAACAGGACCTGGGATTTTCTTCGTTGACAGGCTTTTTTTATATTATTATTTAAATTTTATATATTTGGTACAGGGTCTGGCTACAGAGCTTGGGCTCATAGTGATTCTCCTGTTTCAGCCTCCCCAGTGCTGGTATTACAGGCATGTATTACCATGTTGGGTCCTGGTGGCCAGCTCTGTACACCTGGGGTGGAGCTGGTATGGCATGTGGTACTGGAGATCAAACCCGGGTCCTTGCACTTGCCTAGGTAGGAGCTTCAACTGCTGAGCTATTTCTGTGGTCCATGTTGGCAGATTTTTCTTTCTTTTTCTTTTTTTTAAATGACTTTCTTTCTTTCTTTCTTTCTTTCTTTCTTTCTTTCTTTCTTTATGTTATGGCTGGCTCAGCCTACCCTGGGGGTGAAGCTGGCGCAGCTTGTGGTGCTGGGGATCAAACTGTGGTCTCTGCGGTTGCTTAAGCTTGCCTAAGCAGGTGCTTTAGATCACTGAGCTATCTTGCCGGGCCCTGCTTTTTTTTTTTTTTTTTTTTTTTTTTTTTTTTTTTTTTTTTTTTTTTTTTTTTTTTTTTTTTTTTTTTTTTATTTCTTTTGCTAATATCTTGTTATTTATAATTTTTATATCTTCTTGATTTAGCTTTGGAGGTTCATATGTTTCTAGCAATTTGTCAATTTCTCCTGCATTTGCCATTCTTTGAGAGTAAAGATTTTGGAAATAAGTACTGATACTCTTCTGAATTTCTATAAGGTCTGTAGTGATTTCACCCTTTCATTCTTCATTGTATGAATTTGAATTTTTTCATTCCTTTTTTAAATGAGGTTGGCTAAAGGTTTATCAGTTTTATTTTATTCTTTCAAAGAACCAACTCTTCAATTCATTAATTCTTTATATTGTTTTCTTCATCTCCATTGCAACTATTTCTGCTCTGATCTTTATAATTTCTTGCCTGCCTTGAGCTTTGGACTTGACTTCCTTTTATAAGACTTTGAGATGTAGCATAAGATTGTTTATTTGGGCTCATTCTGTTTTTTTTAAAGTTTATTTTATTTTCTTCAAACATATTTGTTTCTGTTATGGCCGGCTCAGCCTTCCCTGGGGAGTGGGGGGCGGCGCAGCATGTGGTGCCTGGGATCGAGCCGCAGTCCCTGCGGTGGGTAAACTTCCCAACACACATGCTTTAGACTGCTAAGCCATCTCACCAGCCCTCATTCTGTTTTCTTTTTTTTTTTTTTTTTAAATTCTCTTTTCTATTTTTTTTTTTTTTTAAATTTTATTTATTTATTTATTTGTTTGCTTGTTGTGTTTGTTTGTTTCTTTATTATTCATTTGTGGCTGGCTCAGCCTGCCCTGGTGGTGGCGCTGGCGCAGCATGTGGTGCCGGGGATCGAACTGCAGTCCCCGCAGTTGCCTGGGCCCTCCTAAGCAGGCGCTTTAGACCACTGAACCATCTCGCCGGCCCCTCATTCTGTTTTCTTAATGTGAGAACTTATCAGCATAAATTTCACTTTTAAAACAATTTTCGTTGCATCCCACAGGTTCCAGTAAGCATTTTTGTTAGATTACAAATTCTTTCTTTCTTTCTTTCTTTCTTTCTTTCTTTCTTTCTTTCTTTCTTTCTTTCTTTCTTTCTTTCTTTTTTTCTTTCTTTTTAACTTTCTGCAAAGCTTTACTCCAGAGGGCCTCAGTCCTTCCTCGCAGCTGCCTTCCTCATGGCGGCCAGCACATTGCTCTGCTCCTCACGCTTCCTCTTAGCATGGATGTGCTTCTCCACCCTTTTTTGATGAACTTGAGGGCGCGTTTGTCCTTGAAGACCTTGAGCAGCTCTATGGTGCGCTGCTCGTAGGGAGCAAAGCCCCACACCTCCTGGGTCACATCCTGCATGAACCTGGTGTGTTTGGTGAGGTGTCCGTGATGGTGGCTGTGCCCTGGTTTGCTCATGTTCTTAGTCACCTTGTGATGCTTGCTGAGGCCCATGGCCATGGGGTAGTAGAGGGCCATGGCTGTTGTTCTTCAATGGTTTCTGTGGCGGAAGCAATATTGTTTAATTTCTTCTTTAATTTCATTCATGGCCCATTGATTGTTCGGGAAGGTATTACTTAGTTTCCATGTGTTTATACAGTTTTTGCTGTTTCTTTTGTCAATAATTTCCAGTGTCTTTGCACTATGGTCAGATAATATGCATGGGATAGTTTCAATTCCTTCGCATTTACGTAAGCATGTTCTATGTGCTAGCATATGATCTTTTTTTTTTAAACACTTTATTTATTTGTTTATATGATGGCTGGCTTAGCCTGATCTAGGGTGGGGCTGGCACAACATGTGGTGCTGGAGATCGAACCGCGGTCCCTGTGGTTGCCTAAGCAGGCGCTTTAGACTGCTAAGCTATCTAGTCAGCCCCTAGCATATGATCTATTTTGGAGAACAACCCATATGCAGCTGGAAAAATGTGTATTATGATGCTGTTGGGTGGAACACTCTGTAATTCATTTCTTCACAAGTTTGGCTTAGTTCTGTTATTTTTTTGTTTGTATATTGCATGGCTAGTCTATTTCTTTGTGTTAATAGGGTGTTTAAGTCCTCCAGTACAATTATGTTATTGCTCATTTGATTTTTCATGTCTGTTAAAATCTGTCTCATATAGTTGGGTGCTCCTACATTTGGTGCATATATACTTATAATTGTTATCTTTTCCGTATGCAGTTTCTCCCTAACAAGCATGTAGTGACCTTCTTTGTCTCTTTTATTCACATTTGGTTTGAAGTTGACATTGTCATTAATCACAATAGCTAGCCCTGCCTTTTTTCTGGATTCTTGTCACATGGAGTATTGTTTTCCATCCTTTGACATTGTCTATTAATTAATTTTTGAGTGAAATGTGTTTCTTGCATAGGACATATTGTTGGATTTTGTTTCTTTTTCCACTTTGCCAGTTTGTTTCTTTTGATTGGTCAAAAGAATTGAGGCTATTTGCATTGATAGTGATAACTGATGCATATTGGTTTATCTTTGTTTTTTATTATAACATTTTTTAAAACTTTATTTATTTATTTAGTTATTTATTTATGTTATGGCTGGCTCAGCCTGCCCTGGGGTGGGGCTGGCGCAGCATGTGGTGCTGGGGACCAAACATCAGTCCCTGTGGTTGCCTAAGCAGGTGCTTTAGACCGCTGAGCTATCTCCCGGATATTCGCTTATCTTTTTCCCTACTTTTCCCCTTTGATCACTTGCTCTGGTTGGTTGTTCTCTTCTGTTGTTGAAGTTGTGATCATCTTTGTCTCTTTCTAAAACATGTGCCAGTACTCTTTGTAGGGTTGGTGTGATTGTCATGAATTTCTTCAGTTGTTCTTTGTCATGGAAACGTGTAATCTCTCCACTAAATTTGATAGATAATTTTGCAGAATATATCAATCTGGGTTGAAAGTTGTTTTGTTTCAGCACCTGAAATATCTCATTCCAAACTCTTCTTGATTTGATGATCTGTTTTGAGAAATCTGCTGTGATTCTGATGGGCTTTCCATTCTAGGTGATCTGTTCCTTTTGACAGCTTTTAAATCAGTTGCTTTTGCTCAGTTTCTGGGATATTGGTTATCACGTGTGTGGGTGTCTTAGTTACTCTGCTGTCACTGCTGGGACAGATACCTGACACTCAAAATGAAGGAAGGAAAGGTTTATTTAGCTCACAGATACTGGGGGTTTCAGTCTATGTTTAGCTGGCTCCAAGGCAGAGTGGCACATGGCAGAGGGCAGCCTTTTACAGTGGCAGCTAAGAGTAAGAATGGCAGGGAGAGGTACCAGCAGCTCAAGCAGCTAACTTTATTTTCTTCCTTACATTGAAATACAAATCACCTGCCCTAGGGAAGGTATAGAACCCGTTTTTACAATAATCAATTGTAAATTCCAGAAGCTGTCCCCTGACTGCACGAGGCTGGACACAAGCCATAGCATTCCACCCCTGGACCCCCAAAGACTCATGCACATCCCTTTATGTAAAAGACATTTTAGTCTATCTCTAAGAGTTGCCAAAGTCCCAACAGTTTCAGCATTGCTGAAAATTCTAAGTCCCAAGTCTCTGTGAGCCCCTATATAAATGAAAATTTAAACACATTTAACATTTAAAGGCACAAAGCAAACCTTACTGTTCTAAAAAGTATACACAGCAGGATACCAAGCATTAGTACGAGCACAAGTCTAAAATCTAGAAGGACCAACATTAAATCTTATAGGTCTTTGTGGAACGTCCGAAGCAACCTGTGGCAAATTGTAAGCTCTACGTGACTTCACGCCTACGGCACTCTTGGCAGTTGTAGTCTCATGGTTTCTCTCTCTGACTGGCTTTGCTTCTTCTTTGCATGATCTACATTTTTCACTTTTCTAAATTTTTGGGATTTCCACAGAATAGGCTTTTCACTCACAGCTTTATACACTGCCCTCTCAGGGGGCACACTGCCTGGCCTCCCAGGCTTTCTGAAATCAAGGTGGAAGCCTTCTTAACCTCATAACTCTTGCATTCTTAATGCACCTAAAACCACTGCCAAGGTCTGCTGCCAGCTGGAGCAGTAGCCAGGCTTCCTTCTCTCTTGGCTGTAGCGATTGAGTGCACGGATCACTGAGCACTCTGACTCTGATTCTCAGGAATAAATTTTTTATGCCGCTGCCATTTTGGAACCTGGTGCTATGGCCGGCGCCTTTCTGGAACAAAGGGCTCAGTGGCCTTCCCCTCAAGACAAAGTCCCTGACCTTTGCAATTTTGAAGCTGCAAAGGGTGGAGACCTGCCACATCCTGTGATGTCCTCAGGCTATCTTTCCTATTCTCTGGTTCCTAATCAGCAATGGAGATCCTTTCAGCTCTATCTTTGCTTTATTCCTTCCTTTCTGGCCAAATTCACAACATTTTGAGCCATCCTGCTGGGCTCCTTGCTCTTGATTTGTAACATAAATCTGACTGAAAGCCCCCAATAGCAGCCATGCCACTGCCCCAATATTTGGCTGCTTTGAAACATCTTTTGAAAGATTTATCAGCCTGCCATGCTTAATCTCAGTCTTAGGCAAAGTCTCTGGACACGTGCAAAATGCAAATAACTTTTCTGCCAAGTCAAAACACAAATGATCTGGAGTCTAACAACTAATGTAGTCCTTCTCAACAGAATCTTCCCAGCCTGGTCTTTACAGGCAGGCCTTCTGTCAGTCTTCTGGTCTGAGCTCTGCTCAGAATCTCCCCTGCAGAAAAGCTGAAACTGTTCTAGCTCTTTATAAATAGGCAACGTCTCTAAACCCTTTTTTAAATCTCTTACCATAGGCTATTATTATTATTATTATTATTATTATTTTTAGAAAATGTTTTGTTTTTCATCAGCCTCATTTGCATTTTGCTTAAGTGTCAGCAGAACAGCTCAGGACCACTCGGTGGTGGTTCCTACCCACTCAGTGGCCGTGCGGTGGGGGCTGCAGACCAGTGTTCTGTGGCTGGCTGAGCACTTCAGTCTTTAGTAGGGAACTGCTGAATGGGCACAGAGGGCACCTTCATGACTTTGGACCAGTCTGCAACCTCAGGCTGAGCAGCAGTGAACTCCAGAGCTGGTGCAGTCCATTCACCCTGAAATTCCTCCTTGGTCACAGCCTTTTCAGCAGCAGCCTGCTCTTCCTTTTCAATCTCTTCAGGATCCCAGTAGAAGTAGAAATCAGACATGACTTTCCATGGGTGTTCATGGGAAATGGTGCCACGCATGCGCAACACTTCTTGGGCCAGCATCCACCATATCAGACCACAGAGTGAGCTCCTTTATTGTTGCATGGGATGGCATTGTCCACATAGCGCAGAGGAGAATCCATGTTGCATAGAGCAATGGTTGGCAGATTGACATAAGATGCCTCTGTGAGGGGCTGGTGGTCAGCCCTGGGGTCAGTAAACACCAGAAGACGTGGCTCTCTGAAGGCTGCCTGGATCTGGTTAGTGAAGGTTCCAGGAGTGAAGCGGCCAGCAACAGGAGTAGCTCCAGTGTCAGCAGCAAACTTCAGCACAGCCTGCTGGCCTGTGTTCCTAGAAGATATGACGGTGAGATCAGCAGGGTTTTCAATGGCCACTATGGTGGCCAGGAGGAGCTTCTCCCAAGTCCACTTCAGATTTATGATGTAGATTCCATCACTTTTCCTTTTGTAGACATACTGCTCCATCTGAAAATCCAGGTTGGTGCCACCTAAGTGGGTTCCTGCAGCAAGGAACTTGAGGACGTCCTCCTCCTTCATTTGCAGGACATCAAGGGCTCTGGACATTGTGAAGTTTCCCTTTAAGTTACAATGGGAATCAAGAACAATGCCTTATGGACCCTGGCTGGGCAGTGCGGAAAGCTATTATTATTATTATTATTGGTTTTTTTTTTTTTTTTTTTTTTTTTTTGTATTATGGCTGGCTCAGCCTACCCTGGGGGTAGCATGTGGTGCCAGGGATCAAACCACAGTCCCCGTGGTTGCCTAAGCTTTCCTAAGCAGGCGCTTTAGACTACTGAACCATCTTGTCGGTCCTCATAAACCATTTTTAAACACTCATGATCCACATGGTCAGGTTTAGTCACAGCAACGACCCCACTCCCAGTACCAAATTCTGTCTTAGTTACTCTTCTCTCATTGTTGGGACAAATACCCAACACTCAAAATGAGGGAAGGGTTTATTTAGCTCACAGTTACTGGAGATTTTAGTTCACACTCAGCTGGCTCCAAGGCAGAGTGGCACATGGCAGAGAGCAACCTTTTATGGTGGCAGCTAAGAGCAAAAGATCACAGGCAGAAGTAGCAGCTGCTCAAGCAGCTAACTTTTTTCTTCCTTACATTAAAATACAAATCATCTGCCCCAAGAGAGGTACAACACCTACTTTTACAATAATCAATTATAAATTCCAAAAGCCACCCATGGCTGCACGAGGCTTTAGAGAGACACTGATACACAAACCATAACAGTAGGTAAAGATTTATTTTTATTATTAGGGCTAACTGGAGTTCTATATGCTTTGGTTATCTGTATATCAGATTCTTTTTCCATGCTTGGGAAATTTTCTGCTACTTCTGTAACCACTTTTTATGTCTTTTTATTAACTCCAACTGTTTCATTGATATCTATTAGTCTTTTGTTATTTTTCTTTGCATCATTATGCAGCTGTTGTATTGATATTTCCTGATTTCTTGTTATTTTTAAAAGATGTTTCCTTTTGTGTTCACTAGCTGCAATGCTATCTTCGAGGTCTGAAATTTTATCATCTGTTTCATTCGAGTGGTTTTGCCAGCTTTTGATGGAATTCTTAATATCCTGGATATCATTTTGAATCTGTTTCATGCATTCTAATTCTTTTTTCTATCGTTCAATGTTTCCATCATTTTCCCATTGTCTTCTTTTTTTTTTCTTTATGTGTCTTCCTTAGATGCATTGAACAATTCTTTCATGATTGTCATTTCTATTTTTACCTGAGAGATTATTTCTGATCTGATTTCCTCCATAGCCTGATGGAATTGTTCTTTACTTCAGTTGTTATCATCTCAGAAATGTCAGGTGTGTTACCTCCAAGTTTTTCCATGATCTTGTTTCCTGGACCTGCTCTGGGTGGGCTGGAGGTCTGAGATTGCCTTTTGTTCCTTTTGTTAGTTTTTGCAGTCATGGTAGATGGGCAGGGTGCAGGGCCACAAGGCTCCCCAGGGCGGGGGAGGGCAGGGTGGATTCGCCAAAGCCCTCACTGTGTGGAGTTCACTGTGGTTTCTACCTCACTTAACGGGGGGGTGTGTGGCAAGCCAGGGTTCAAGAGGGATCTGATGATGATGAGTGTGGGCTGAAGATGTGCAGGGCTCTCCCAATGGTGGATTGGTGCAGGGTGGTGCTCCACAAGGCCGCTGAGGGTCGCTGTGGTAGCCAGGACTCCCTGGTGCTCTTCTGGCCCAGGAGTAGTGGCCAATTCAGCAAATACCATAGAAAGGCTGCAGGGGCTGGGCTGTGGCTATGAGAGTCTCTCCAGAAATCTTCAGGGTGATAGAGGTGGGCTGGGTGGGGTGGGGTGGGCTAATCTACCAGGTCTCTGTCACAGTCTTCATGGCAAATAGGGATGGCGGGACTCAGCAAACTTACTTACTTACTGTCTTTTTTAGACAGGGTCTCTCTATGTACTCAGGCTGGTCTTACTTATGGAGATCCTCCTGCCTCAGCTTCCCAAATGTCTTGTCATAGGCATGCACCACTGCGCCCAGCTCTTCTTGAGACAGAGTCTCACTATGAACTGTAGGGTGCCCTCTGTAGCCCAGACTGGCCTCAATCTTGTAACAATCCTTCCGCCTCATCCTCCTGAGGCCTAGGATTATAGGTGTATACCACCACACTCAGCCAGTAATGTTATTTATAACATTTGACTTTTCCAACCCTTTTTTGGCTTTTTGAGACAGGGTCTCACTATGCAATTCAGGTTGGCCTTGAGCTCACTTTTTGTAGCCCAGGCTGGTCTTGAACTCAGGCTGGCACTGATCCTCCTTGTCTTAGTTACTCTTCTCTTGTTGCTGGGACAAATACCCGACACTCAAAATGAGGGAAGGAAAGGTTTATTTAGCTCACAGTTACTGGAGGTTTCAGTCCATGTTCAGCTGGCTCCAAGGCAGGGTGGCACATGGCAGAGGACAACCATTCTTGGTGGCTGATTAGAGCAAGGGCACTGGGAGAGCTAGCAGCAGCTCCAGCAGCCAACTTCTCTTTCTACCTTACATTGAAATGCAAATCACCTGCCCCAAGGGAGAGGCAGCACCCATTTCCACAAGAATCAATTATGAATTCCAGAAGCACCCCATGACTGCATGAGGCTTTGGGGGGGAACGCCCATATACAAACCATAACATTCCTGCCTCAGCCTCCTAAATGCTGGGATTATAGGTGTGCGCCACCATGCCCAGATCATTTTTGCCAAGTTTGAATCAAGCCAGGTGAGACCCTGTCTGAAACATACACACACGTACACATACACACACAAAACATCAAAGCTAATACAAGCATTACATTTGATTTTCCTGTCTTTTAGCCTTTTAAAATTTGGACAATCTGGGCCAGCCAGATAGTTCAGTGGATTAAAGTGCCTGCTCAGAGGCTGGGGAGGTAGCTCAGGGGCACAAGTGTCTGCCTGGCTGAATAAATAAATAAATAAATAAATAAATAAATAATAAATTTTAAAAAGTGCCTGCTCAGGCAGACTCAGGGACTGGGGTTCGATCCCTAGCATGATGTGCAGGCTCCACCCCCGGGACACACTGAGATGGTGACTGAGATTGAGCATGTGGCATATACCTGCAATTCCAGCGCTTTGGAAGCTGAAAACAGGAGAATCATTACGAGTTTGATCTGTGTAGTAAGATCCTGTAGATCCTATACTAAACAAAAAAGGAAAACAGAAAAAATTTGTAAAAAAAAAAAGATTTGGACAGTCTTTCTTTGTCTTTTAGGGCTTTGACTTTTTTGAAGACTTCAAGTCCTTTGCTTTGTAACATGCCCTTTCAGACTGGTCTGGTGTTTGCTGGAGACTGGTCCTGGCATGCTTTGATGGCAGGAATGCCCTGGACGTGATGCTCAGGTAACCTCAGCACCCCCTATCCCTCCCCCCGCCCCCATCAGGAAGTGTGTGGTACAGGTTTATTCCTCTCTCAGTACCACCAACTCTGATGCATAGAGGTCATTTGTCTTCCCTCATCAAGCAAGATGGCTTAGTGGTCTAAAGTGCCTGTTTAGACAAGCTTAGGCAACCACAGGGACCCCCGTTCAATCCCCAGCACTACATGCTGTGCCGGCCCCACCCCCAGGGCAGGCTGAGCCAGCCATAATATGTATTTATATAAAGATCAAAGAAGAGCACTGTTCTAATTCAGGCCAGTGTGAGGGAGGTTCCGGATTGTTGTTTAAACCGGGTGAA